>PVJO010004318.1:0-110936 GCA_004026905.1 Hystrix cristata
AGTGTAGCTACACTTTACCATTTTTTCCCCTTTCATCTTACTTTTCTTTTAACCTTCTTCTTTATCCCCCTTTTCCCTATCTAGTTCTCTCTTTTGAATACTATCTCTCTTTTTTCTTTTTTAAACAAAATATCTATTCTACCCCTTTGTCCTTATTTACACTTATGGTTTCTCATATCAGAGAAACAATTTGATGTGTCTCTCAACATTCTTAACTGAAGTGTTTTTTTGTTTTTTGGGTTTTTTTTAAGCCAAAGTTAATGAAGAAATTGCAGCAGAACTGTCCAATACACAGAACCAAATAAATTCCCTGGCAGCAATTATCCTACAAAATTGCCAAACCCTAGATATACTCACTACAGGGAGCGGAGGGTACATGTGCTATGAAAAAAAATGCTGCTCTTGGGAAAACAGGACAGGACAGGACCAGTACAACAACATATCCAGACTTTCCTGGAAGGCAAAAAACAATTACACAGCTGGGCATGGCAGCACATGCCTGTAATCCCAGCACTTGGGAGGCTGAAGCAGGAAGATTGCCATGGGTTGGAGGCCAGCCTGGGCCACATAGTGAGTTCAAGGCCAGCACGGACTACTTGGTGAGACCCTCTCTCAAGAAACCAAAAAAAATTACACAATCAAGCCACCAAGAGTAGACAGATTGCAATACCAGCTGGTTGTGATGTGTTGGCTACTCCCTCTTTTGGGACCACTCATAATTCTATTCAACCTTTTAGCAGGTCCACTTATATTTAGCATCCTTGTGCATTTTGTCTCTGCCAGATTACAGTCCATTAAATTACAGATAATGACCCAACATGGACCCCAATCTTTCCCATTCCATCCCTCCTCTATACTCCTTTAGAAGGACTGCTCAAAACTTGCTCCTGACCTGGCCCCAGTGACCCCTGATGACTTAACAGTTAACAGTTCCCTTGGCGGGGACACCCCTCTGCTCATGTCCAGCCTGAGGTAGCTACTAAAGAGGAGATCTCTGTCTAAATGTCAAAGACTTGATTTTCTTAATTTTTCTGGTGGGAAACGTGGAACCCAGTACAGTGATACCTTGGTCGTAGAACCCAATTCGCTCCAAGTTCATGTTTGAACACCGAAAAGTTCAAGAACTGAACATATTTTCTCCCATAAGAAATAACAGAAAACCAAATAATTGGTTCTGAGGCCCAAAAATTACACTTATAAATTCATTTTCCCAGAACTTTAACACATTTCACAATGATTTTTTTCTTTTTTCATTTCTAGTGCTGGGAATAGAACTCAGAGCCTTGTGCTTGCAAGGCAAGCACTCTAACCACTGAGCTAAGTCCTAGCCCTTGATTTCTTTCTTTAATTCTATTGTGATTCTCACAATTTTCCTCTTAGCTTTGCTGATGGTATCACTAACTTTCTTTAGAGTCATGGTTATGGCATTTTATGCAAATAAAGCGCAAAAAAAAGCGCACAATGATGAATATTTTAATACACTAACACAAGCACCTTATGTTGCCTGGGCAAGAGTGGCACTTAGAAGCGTCCCCCCTTTGTGTCCGCAGCGTCTCACTCTTAGCCCATACGGGCTTTTTCAAGTTAGATTTTCAGTTTGACAATTGAGCAGAGTTACGAACACCAAGTAGATTTTTTTCGAACTTTGCTTTTCAAGTAGTGGAAAGTTCAATCTTGGAGCCATTTGACAACAGAGGTGTCACAGTATAGGTTGCAGTACAGCCACTTGGGTCAAGCAGCCACTCTAACACAAATCACAGAACAGGCTTTACACAAAGAATGAGCTTCGGGAGGATCATACAGTGATCTCATGATCAGAATGATCCACATTTTGGGGCTCATCCAATCCTCTTTTGAAATTGTGCTTACACAAAGCAAGACACTTCCTCTTTCCAGGCCCAACTTCTCCCTATCAGAACAACACTGGCCCCTCCCCCCGGGCTTTTAAGCCCCCGCAATGCCTCTGCATCTTGCTTTTTGCAGTACAACCTACCTGTTAAATCTTCTCTGACTCTACCTTTGTCTTGGTAAATTCTTTTACCACCCGCTTTACCGGCTTTTGTAATGCTATTTCACAGGGCAGAAGCGACTGTTATTTCCATCACACAGATGAAGGCTGGAGGGGCTGGAAAGACACCCCGGGCTCTGCAGACACTTAGTGACTGAAGTAGGACGAAAGTCCCGGTCTTGTCTTGTTCTTATTTTTTCACATGATTAATACACCAAAACATGAGTGTTGCTGGAAGGACTTTGGTCAGTATATTAGTGAATGTGGCCCATTGTCCCTGCAAATAGCAGGAAGTTCATTCCACAAAGAAGTTACAAAGCATCTACTCATGTCAGGAAATCGACTCTGAATCCCGGAGTTCAAAAACAATTAGCTGTGCAACCATTTCTTACAAACATAACCAAGTCAGTTTCTCACTCTTCTTTTTGATGGTTTTTTGTTTTCCTCTTTTCCATTGCTGTTAGAGAAGATGTTCTATCCCCTAATCTGGACTGATGGTCCTGCTCATTCTTTGATTATTTCAGTGCTCTTCATTATTTTGTGGCTAATTTTCTTGGAAAGAGGTCATGGAACTAGAGCTGGCCTGCAATGTTTTAATTTTTATTATCTTCATAAACTAACTTGGGTTGGGCCCAGTCAGCTAGAGTCTTCTAGAAGGTCTCCCAGCTGCCTTTTTTGGGGTTCTGCTTCTGTCCACATTCTCTAGTCCCCTAAAGAGCCTGACAGGGCCCTTGGGGACCTCTGGCATCCTGGAGCAAGGTAGAGCCTCTCTCTCCTGTGTCTGTGACCTGGTTCCAGAACCTAAAATGCTCCCTGCCCCACCCAGACTGCAGAGCAGCTCTCAGATTACAGTGTACCTCAGTTTCCCTCAGTGGGACAGGTCTAGGGGTGTCAGAACTTCTCCGGGTGTCATCGTCGCTGCACCTCTCTGGGATTCTGCCTGTAGGCTGTTTTCAGCAGCCCAGGGCAAAGGAGCCTGGGAAGGGGGACTTGGGAGTACTCTCTTTTGTTCCCAGAATGGCGTCCAGAACCTCCAGCCCAGCATTCCAGTCCCTGGGAATACCTCCACTAGCCCTAACAATCCCCCTGCTCCCTGCTAGGCTTCTGCTCTTTACACCTTCACTTGTCAGTCTGGCTTTGGCCCCCAGCACTGCCTCTTCTGTCCCATCATGCCCACACCAGCCAGTGTACGCCAAATGCAGCCAGTCACCCTCCCTTAAAACCTTTGGGTGGTGCCCCACCTCTGTATTTCCGAGACAGAGACAAGTTCCGCACCACCTCGCCCCTGCCCACCCTGCAGGCTCAGCTCTTGCCAGCTGGCTGCCTGCTTCAGCCAGCCCGGAGATCTGAAGCTCCCTGGACCTTGGCATGGCTTCTGGGTGCCTGCACACTCTCCCTTCTCCCACTGCCACTCACGTCCCAGCTAACCGCTACTCATCCTTTGCAATTTGCTCTTCAGGAGCAGATCTCATACTGCCCCCTCTTAGATTTATTGTGTTGATAATCTAACCATGACTGCTCTGCCCTCTGGATTCTGAGCTCCCTGAGGAGCAACATCACAGGTGTTTGAGACCCCTCCCACCTTGTTCAAATCCCAGCTCTGATGCTTTCCTCCAGGAGGATAGCCGGCAAGTCACTTAACTTGTCCATTCTTCAGTTTCTTCATCATTAAAACGGGCCTGACAAGAGTACATAGCTTTTCGAGGGTTGTTGTGAGACTGAGTTACTATAGCCTATGTGTAAAGTGCATAATACCTGGCATACAGTAAGTACCATATAAATGTTAGCTGTAAGTAGTGCATGTTTTATCTTTGTATGTTTGGTACCCAGCCTACTGCCATACAGTAGGCTCTCATGAACTGTTCCTTCAGTAAATGAATGGAATGCAATCTCTTCTGATTTTCACAATATTCTCATGAGATCAGCACGGTCTATGTGGTATCTTAGGCTTTTTAGGTACAGACATGCGCTCCACAGCGGTTTAGTGGTTCCCTGCCCCACAACCCTGCCCCACAGCCACCTCATCTCTAGGCATCGCCCCTCACCTGCCACATCCCCCTGGAGTCGCCGGGCCTGGGCCCTGTTGTTGTAGGCTGAAGCTCTCTCAGGAAGCAAGCAGATGGCCTGGCTGAACCGCTCCAGCGCTGTGCTGAGGTCCCCGTTCTCCGCTGCCAGCACCCCCTGCAGCTCCAGGGCCTTGGATTGCTCCAGCTGTGCTTGAGGGAAGACTGTGTCTGCACAAGGGAAGAATCCGGGAGGGGACATGTGCGTAGTGAGGAACGTTGAGACCTGAACCAGAGCTGGTGGGTGCGGGTCCCAGCAGGGGTAAAGCTCCCTACTCAGGGCAGGAGCTGAGGTCCCCAAGGCTGGGCGCTACCACTGGGGCCACAGGGACTGGAAAGGGACCTTGGATGGCTCCCCAGGGCATTGTGAACCCCCAACTCCTTGAGATGTAGGCCAATACATTGCTCAATTTCACAGTCCTAAATCGCAGAGCTGAGATGTTACTGATCTTTCTAGCTTTTCAGTGTGTTCTCATTTTGTTCGACCTCACTGCCTCCTACCTAAAGGCCATCATGACACCACAGGCTGTAAAAATCACTCCAGTGTGTAACTCACCTTTATTCTGAAGTTTCAGTAAGTAAAGCTAAGGCTTCACTGTGTAAAACAAGGACATACACACTTCACTGGGGGCCAATGGAAATGTACTCATTCTGCAGAAGACTCAGCTGAGCTTCTATTACTGTTTATCAAGTGCTAACTCTGCTTGCTATGGTGGAACCACTCAACTGCTTCTGCCTTCCACTCCGTGGATGGCTCCGTGGGTGAGCCATCGTCTGTTACGACAAAACTTGAGAGTTGAACGTCACCCACCCAACACAATAAAGCTTGGGTCACGGAGGGAATTAAGTGCTAAGTTCAGAGGGGTGAGGGTGGACGGACTGAGCCCTGGCTTACTCCTCTGGGCAGAATGTCTCTTGCTAAATCCCTTTCCCTACACTGAAGATCATTCAACCTGATTCCAATCTCTATCATCAATCCAGGGGCAGTGGAACCGGGGCCCTGTCACATCAGTCCAGCCATCAGCCCTCGTGGAGAGCTACCCCAGGGTTAAATGCTCACCTCCATTTTCATCCTGCTCTGCTTCCTCTCCCAGATCCACCCCAAGGATGTCTCCAAATGGGGTGTCGGGGTTGAAGATAGCCTGCAATACAGCCTGATCATTTGGGCTTCCCATGGTGTCCAGCTCCAAAGTCCCAAAAGGTGACTTGGGAAGAGAAGAGTTTGGAAGAAGGGCCGGGGGCAGAGCCTCCACTGGCAGTGGTTGTGAAAGCAGGTTGTCTGCGGACCACTCCCAGGAGGAGCAGCACCTCCCAATCCTTGGCTTTAGCGCAAGTTCAGCCCCATGGCCTGAGGTTAGTGAGCCTAGTCTGGCAGATTATTTACAATGATTTCTCAACTGAAACCAGGCCCTCAACACAGAATACACAAATGGCACTCCAGCCTTAAGGTGGAACAGGGCAAAGAGCAGGTGTTGAAATGCTTTCCATTTAGTATGTTCAGTTTAGGGGAAAATCACTAGAGGCCTCTGCTCCACCGTGCCTGGACAGAAGGCGGACTATGCAGATGGTTCGGGGTCCTCTTGACCCTTTCCTCAGGTCCTGAACACACACCCCTGCCAAGAAGGAAAAGCCAGGTAAGGGCGCCATGTGGGTGGGCCCTGTCCCTGGCTATGCAGAAGGGTTTAGTGATTCCATCTTCAAAGAAAGGACTGTGGGTGGAGGCTACTTTGTAACCGGGTCACAAGCTGCAGCTCCCCCCAACTTCTCTATCCCTGCCAAGGCCAAAAAGGAAGCTCAACCATGTGCAGCAATAAACTTGACATGTTTATTAATTAAACTATCACTTAAATAAAAAAAAGTGCATAGAAAATAAACATGTTTAAAAACTCCTTTTTTTTTTACAACTATGTACACTTTTTACTTTTACATTCAGTCTTTCGTAGAGAGCTTTCAGCATTATTATTTTTTGAACTATTAAAGTATTTTCCTTCATCCCTGTCACAGGGAGTTAACACTGATGGACTTTAGACACATTTTTCCTTTTTTTTTTTTTTTTCCTCTAACCAGAAGCTTGGAAGAACACAAGGAAAAAATAAACCACAAAATAAAAGATCCGTTATACATGATAAAGTTGTCAAGAAATGTCTTATTTCTAGAAAAGAAGCTTGTCATCTGTTGAGCTCTTGAAACAATTATTCAACTACCTGTATTTACTAGAGAGACTGTTAAAAGTTCAATAAAAGAAACACCACAAGTCTATTTTCTTGGTTGAAGACAGAACTAGAGTACCTCGGAACAAGATACCAGGAAAGCACAGAACACAATTTTCCCCTAAATGCAGGTGGTAACCCCAACATTCATAACCAAAAATAGAGAAACAAGGAGTACAGGTACTGACTGGCAACATTCGTGGCAGGAAAAATCCAGGTGACGCCATTTCTGCATTTCGCTCTGATCCTAGGAACGGCCTGTTTGACCATCCATGTGTAGTTTGGGCTTCCCCATCTGGGAACAGAGGAACTCTACTAGCCTGACGTTTTCCTGCCAATTCTAGCAACTGTAACACAATCCTTATCTATAGTGTTAAGAGAATTAAAAGCCATGGACTGAACTAGGCTTTGTTACATGGTGCATTACTATATTAGTTCCTATATATATCATATTTATATTTATTTGAAAACCAAAACAAACAAAAAAGTTGCAAATTTTCAGAGTGTGAGACTTGACTGGTATTCATGATTCGGCACAAAACCATCTGCTCAATAACCTTGTATTGCTTTAAAATGAAGGAAATGAAAGAAAATTACACCCAGCCCTTTGCAATGACCCGCTTTTCCTTAAAAACAAAAACAACTTAATTTCTATGAAAAAGAATCCCAAATCAAATGCCTAAAAGTTAACAACTGACAAGGTTTTGACCTTTAGTATTTTCAGATATTTGATTGAACAAGTCAGTCCTTTAGAAAGATACATTCATTAAAAGATTTTTTTTTTGTTTTTGTGTATGTGTGTGGGTTTTTTTTTTTGTTGTTTTTTTGGGGTTTTTTTTTGTTTTTTTAAAATCAAAGTTGCTGCATGGCGCTCACTGCATTGGCCGAAGGGTTGATAGAGGTGAGCAGGGTGGCGGGCTGGGTCCTGGCAAAGGAGTCTGGCTGAGAACTTAGAGCCAAAAAGGCTCCCCCTTCATTCCTACTATCGGTCTAAGAGCAGGAGAAGGGCTATGCCGATGTAGTGGGCAGCAATGGAGGAGCCAAGGGAACAGTTCTGGCCAAGGGTCAGCGCCATGCAGCTATTCTGGTCACACAGTTGTCACTGGCCACCAGGAAATGCAGCCACAACAGGTTCTAGCAGCAAAGCATAAGTGAGCTGGCTCTCATTGAGAGCTGACCAGGTTTGTAGCCGTCACTCCTTAGGGATCTGGGATGCCCCTTGGGGGATTCTTGGGAACAACCCACCACAATTCCTCCATCTGCACTTTTGTGCGGAAATTCTCTTGGTCATTTTCAGATCAAACTCAGACATGTTCTGCAGACAGCCAAGCCGTTTTTGCCTTCTTTCCCTCTCGCAGGGAAACCTTAGCTTATCCCCCAAGTTGCTGGCAGGTGTGCTGACATTTTGGCAATGGACTCAAGGCTGAGCTGGAAGAGGGTTTCTCATTCTGTGGCCGACAGTGAGGGGTGGGAAGGCAAGGCAAACCATCTGCAGCTGGCAGGAGAAGGAAAGGTGTGGGCTCCTCCCGTCCTCAGGGTGGGGGCTAGAGAAAGAGAAGGAGGAGGGGGCTCACAGTACAGCACGGCCTAGCAGGGCAGGAACTAGGTCTGTTTAGCTGAGTTTCCCCCACCCTCGGACTGGCCTTTGGGTCTTTCTCAAGGTGAATTCGGGACCCATCAGTGCATTAATCATTTCAGTAACAAATGCAGCTTAAGTTTTTTTTTTCTTTAAAAAAAATAGGATTACAAGGATTTACAAAGAAACCTCACACAGTGCAATAATAAAGGAAACCAGACACTAGTGGAACCCTCGGGCCACTGCATCTTGTTCATGGGCAAAAGGAGGAAGGGAGGTGAGGTCTGGGTAGAGTGCTTTTCCCCAGTCCCCTGCTGGCACTTCTCCATGATGACAAGAAGTCTCTGCCATCCTGGCCACAGTGCTGGGCTCCCTGCACAACAGTGGAAACAGTGACAATGTTCCAGCAAAGCCACCAGACAAAGTTCTTAAGGTCACGGGAGATAAGGGAGCCCAGGATGGAAGGCACAGCAGAGCCGTGAGTCCTGGGGCAGAGTGCTGGGCTGAGTCGTATTGCTTTGCTAGACTTCCGGAGGAACGGGCTTCTTGTGGTGAGAAAAGGGTGCCCCGCCCTCTACTTGGACTACACTACTCTGAAACCTTGTGGCAGGAGCAGAGGACAATCTGCTTTATCGTGAGTGGTCAGACTGTGCTTCAGTTTCAACGGGCTGCCCCGAAAGAGGGCACGAGGGGATCGGTGGGTTCTCTGCAGGTATGAGGAGCTGATGGGCAGAGGAAAAGGAGGTGACCTCTGAGGCAAATGGTGATGGAAAAGGTCGAACTGCCATTCAACTTGTTGGCTGCTGACTCTGAAGCAGGGAAGATGAAGGCAATGTAAGAGCGCTGTCTCTCTCTGGGGCTAGTGCCAGACGGAGAGGGACAATGTGGGAGGAAGGAGAGAAGAAACAGATGTGTCAAAGACCTCCACAGCCTTCTGAGGAGCTGCGACGGGGAAGAAGGGAGTGGCCTCATGGGGCCAGTGACCTTCCTTCTCCATTACTGTCAAAGAGCAGAGCCAGGGAACATTTACGTCAACAGGGCACAAACAAGCTACACGTGAAACAACAAAAAGTACACCTTCCAGGGGGAAGTTGGGCAGGAAAAACCAGACTTTGTGTGTACAGCTGAATATTTTCTCTAACTTCATCCTATGAAAATAAAAAATTATTAAAAACCGATCTTCTTTTAAATTAGGATAATACCGCAGTTTAAAAAATAGCCTTGTCATAAGTGCTTCTCCCTATGAAGTGCTTCTCATAGAAAAATATACAAAATATATTTACATTTATAAAACCTTAAATAGTAAACTGTAAACAGAACAGAGTAAAATCCAATGACTTAATTTAACAGGTTAAATGACTTAATTTAACACTGTCTTGGGGGAAGGAAGAGAAGAAACATTTGATGCTGTTTTGACCACATCCTAAGGAGTAATCAGGGCAGTAGTGTCATTTAATCTACTTCATCCGTGGACTGCACATAGGTGGCACAGGTCCCTCAACACGAGGTGGTCTAGTTCCCAAGTTTTGGGCCTTAAAATTGATTAGTGTTCTGCCTTCAACTGGACACTGACCATTCAAAAAGTCTTCCTATGTCTTACCAAGGGAAAGAGAAAGTAACCTTGTCCTAGGAATCAGCCCCAGGGGTCAACCTGGTTTTGATACTATGGTTGTTGCATGATTTAAATCTTACTGAAATAATCTTTAGTCTCTTCTAAAAAATCATGCTACATATACTTCTTACAAAACTTTCAATGGAGCTTTAGGAAAACTTCTCCAAATTCTGTCTGGTTATGGCCAATGGCTCCTGTCCATTTCCCCATCTGGAGTGCTTACAGGCCAGGGACTGTGTCAGAGGCACGTCCTATGCCCGACAGGGAGTGTCCTTGAGCAGGGAGCCAATCTCCTCCACCACCCAGGAAGAAGAATGGGAAAGCAGTGGGATGAAGAACAGGGGAAAGGAAGAAGGTGGAGTGAAGAGAAGGGATGGGAGAGGGAAGCCGCTCCTACTGTCAAGAAAAGTTACTTGGCTGAGATAAGGCTCATGGGCTACCACTCCCACTTGAAGCCCACAGGCTCAAGGGCTGGTAATTACTTGGCACAACCCCAAGACAGCCTTGTGACACCAGAGGTGCTGTCTTCTGACTGGGAGTGAATGCTCCAGTGGGAGGATAATAGGGAAAACCACCAGACCTTCTCTGTTTTGTCAACAGATGGCCACAGGCGGAGCCTGGCTATAAATGACCAGGTATCCAACCAGCCCTGTCTCTGGGGTCTTGCCCGACCCTCATTCATAGTGCTTGGGAAAGGGCCAAGGTGAGGATGACACTGCTCTCTGTGGAGATGCTCAGGCCCCATCGCCCACCATAACTAACCTTTATAGGTTCCTTCCGGGAAAATCTCCCAGGGTCCCCATTTCCCACTTGTTAACAGCAAACAATCAGAGAGGCCCCATGAGAGAGCCAATCATGGATCTTTTCTTCAAGACCTCATCTCTCTCTCCAGGACTATGATCACATGTGTGAATATGGGACTTGGGTGCTCAGCCATCATGGAGGCCCCTCAGCTGTGCCTGCTCAATCCTGGAGCCTCTTGGGGCTGGAAAGGGCCTTCAGAATTGCTTTGGCTGGCCCTGGGTCCTAGTACTCCAATGCAGGGGGAGAAGAGCAGCTTTAGTTCAGGAACTTCCGGCATTTCTTGGCGCCACAGTTGCAGGGTAGCTTGTTGCTGGCATCCTCAATAGGGAACTTATAGTCGTACGTGAGCTCCTCTCCTCGGTAGATCTTGCGCATGGCAAAGATGACAATGTGCTTCTGCCCATCAATATTGATGACCCGAGAGTAGCAGTTAGGCTCGCAGGAGTGATTGATGAAGCGGGCAGCATTTCCATGCATGGTGGCATCTACTACCTCAGAATCATCAATTCGGAACATGTAGCAACCAATGCCCTAGTCAGGAAGGAGAAAGACCTTGTTATTTCACTGATTTGCTTTGGTGCCGGAGGTGAAACCCAAAGCTTCACATACACTAGGCAAGTGCTCTGTCACTGAATTACACTACCAGCCCTGAACTTGTAAATCTTTTTTCTAGGTCAGGTTGAAGCAGATTTCCCAGCCTTCTCTTGATGTTACCTATAGACACCGAAGAGCAGTTTCTTTTCTTTTTTTGGGGGGGGGCTGTTGAGACAGGGTCTTACTATGTAGTTCACGTTGGTCTTGAACTCACTGTGTAGCCCAGGCTGGCCTCAACCCTGCAGTGATCCTCCTGCCTCGGCCTCTCAAACGCTGGGATAACAGGCGTGAGCCACAACACCTGGCTCAATGAGCAGTTTCTTCTGGGAAAATGTCCAGCCTTCTCCTAGGACTCATCCTTTGATATGCTTCCAGGAGGGGCAGCTAGGTTACAGAAACTAGACTAGAGGTTTCTTAAGGTCTCTGCAGGAAAGAGAAACCTAAAACTTATTTAGTTAGGTGCTTTCGATCCTGAGAAAAACTAAGACAAATCTTCCAAGAGTATCTTTGTGTACTAATCCTCGGAGTGGATTCTGAACTTTAGTAGTGGTCCATCCCAAGTTTCAGATATAAAATGTTTTTTAAAAAGTCTTTGTGGGTTGATACCTTCTTTATAAAGATAATTAGATACTTGCTGGAATTATCCTCATGTTCTGGGAGATCTTTACCTTGGACTGAAAATTCTTAGAATGACTTAAAATTCACTTGCTGGGTGTTTCTAATCTAAACAGTAAGAAAAATGCAACCTCAATTTAAAATGCACAGTTGTGTTAACCCTCATATTTTGATCTGTCTTTACTCTGGGTATTGCTGGGTATTTTTATATGTAAGCATTTATGAAATGCTAAATATGTTATCATATTAGGAAAAAGTCTCAGGGTTTAATCCCCAGAACCAAAAAAACAAAACAAAACAAAACAAAACAAAACAAAACCCCTCAAACAGTCTTCTGAATTGATAGCATATACTATTTGTTTTGGGACCATGGATATTCCTTCTAAAGCAAAACAAAAGAACTGGGAGAGTGAATGGGGGAGACTCACCTTGCTGTCATAGTACTTCTCGCGCTTGTCGGTTTGAATGGAACGGATGACATTGCCGGCATACTCGATCACCATCTCACCTGCATCAATGTTCCTCTTACAGAAAAGCCCCCGGCCATGGATGGGAGACCTAGGACATAGAAGTGGAAAAAACATCAGGCACAGATTTTCACGACTGTGTGACTACATAAAACAAGTCATGAATTCTCCAGGTCTGTTAGTTCCCAGGAGAGACAGACACTTGAGAGAAAAAGAAAAATGTGGATCCACCTGATTTGTGCTGACAGTAAGATGTATTTCCCTTCCTCTTCTTTCTTTTTTTGTGCTGTGGAGTGAACCCAGGGCCTCATGCATGCTAGGCAAGTGCTCCACCAATGGTCTACACCCCAAGCCTTAGAATGAACAGTATTCTGACATGCACTGTGTTACACAAGGAGCTACAGAACCCTAGGATTTCAGGTGCAACTAATCATATCTATAAAAACCTCATGGACTGAATGAGGGAGATCACTCCAGCATTTGGTCCACTCTCCTCTGGTAAACTTCGTTAAGTTTCCTGCAATTCTTTCTAGAACTGTAGCCATACCTGTAGACACCAACCGCCTCCTTAGAAGTCTTTTTTAAGTGCCGGAAACGCATGGGCATTGGCAGATCCATGCTAGTTGCCCTCCTAAGAGACAAGGCATATTATTAATGAATTCTCCTCACGTAATACTGTTTTGAGTCTTGAATCGAAGGTTCCTAGAGAATAGGAGTATACTTGTTCAACATCAAGTGCAGCCAACTGTCTTATAAAACAAGGACCATCTGAAATATAGACAGTACTTTCTGATTGTGCTGATTACGGTGCTACAGCCCAAGCGGACACATAGACTACATTAAAGAAAACAGCTATCTTACAGTTACTCTCATTTGTTCTCTCTAGCATATTTTCCTCTCTTTTCCAGTCAGCTGCTGCTACTTCAGTGCAAACACTGTATATTTCAGTGACCTCAGATGTTGTCCAGTAAACTGTATTCCAAGCAAAACTACATACATGTTTTTTGTTTTTTTTTCTTCCTGAGACAGGGTCTCACTACATTATGTAGTACAGGCTGGTCTTAAACTCACTATGTAGCCCAGGGTGGCCGCAATCTTGTGGCAATCATCCTGCTTCAGCCTCCCTACAGCTGAGATTACAGGCCTGTGCCACTATACCCAGCTAAAACTACACAGTGTCCTAAAGTGCTGGAAAAAAGGGAAAGGAGAGTACTTCTAATGATTCTACCCTCTCAGGACTCACCGAGCTGACTTCAGCTGTACCTCTTCCTCTTCCTCATCGTTGGGGTTATATTCTGGAGGCTGTCGATGTTTGGAAGCCAGAAAGTTAAACATGTCAAATGCTGACTTCCTAGAGCCAAAAGATGGAAATATATTTAGAAAAATGCTTTAATAAAGCAGTATATAAGACAACAGTATTAATACAGCAAACCTTTGGAGTATGTGGGAAAAGAACTGTGGCATTAGATAATAAAATTGGGACTCTAAACTGCTTACAGAAAAGAATAAAACTTGCCTCAGGTGGACTTCAGCCCTGGCCGAGCCATGAGGGTTCAAGGGGGGTTCGTTGGCTTCCTCAGGTTTGTGGAAACGGAATTTGTAATTCCGACAGTGCTTGGCACCGGAGAGCTGCTCAATCAGGAACACAACTGCATCGTGGAGAATCCCCAGCATCCTCAAACCATTAACACCTGTAGGATAAAAGGCACCTGTGTGTTGAGGCCTGCAGCCAACAGGAAACTGCATGCTACTAATGAAATGCTTGTGGCTAGAGTAACTCCTCTAGAGGATGTTCAAGGATGTGTATTAACTATCAGCTAGGAATTAGCACTGGCCACCAGTGTGATGCTGACACAGACCTATCAGTATGGAAAATATTCACAACAGATTGTTAAGTGAAGAAAAAGGATGCCACTAAGATACAGAGGGTTTCCTATGTGCTGTATGTACAAAGAAATGATACATTTGCTGTTTCATTCTCACAATGACCGCCAGAAGTGGAAATTACCGGGGGGAGGGTGTGTGTGTGTGGGTGTGTGTGTGGGGGTGTGTGTGTCTCTCTGTCTCTGTCTCTGTCTCTGTCTCTCTCTCTCTCTCTCTCTCTCTCTCTCTCAGGAATAAATCCAGGCCACTATGCATGTCATGCAAGGCCTCTACCACTAGGTTATACCCCCTAGTCTGTCACTAGCTTCATTTTAAGGTGAGCAAACCTACTTTCATAGGATTTAACACACCCAAGGTCACACAGCTAGTCTGTCACAGCTTGAACCTTGAACTGTGTAATTCCACATGCACCCCCACTTTTGCTTAGAGGAATGGAGAACCAGGGTTCTGTAAGCTCTTATACACACAGGTATAAAGCACTGGGAACACACCCCTGACACAGTGTATGTTTCACTGTGCTGTTTTCTTTGTTGCTCACTGTCTCATGCTATTACGAGTATTTTTAATTTCTTTTTATTTTATGAAAACATTTGTGGGGCTGGGGATTTAGCTCAGTGATTAGAGTGCTTGCCTTGCAAGCACAAGGCCCTGAGTTCGATCCCCAGCACCACAAAAAAAAAAAAAAAAAAAAAAAAAAAAAAAAGAAAACATTTGTGTAAGTCTGTTGGCAGAGACGGTGAAAGGTTTTCTAAAATGATCAGCTTTACTCATATAAGGTACAAGGCATAATGACAACTGCCACATTTCTTTCTGACACTAGCAAATAGCTGATGGTCTTTTATTAAGCATACAATTTAATTTATAAGTAAGCATCGACCAAAAAAAAAATGCATAAACACTCCAGGAAAAGAAAAACAGAATGATGTTTTTTCTTTTTCTTTTTGGTGCTGGGAACCAAACTCAGGGCCTTGTGCTTGTGAGGCAAATACTCTAACCACCGGGCTAAATAAAGCCCCAGCCCTAAAGTTTTGTTTTTTTTTTTTTAATTTTGGTGCCGGGGATAGAACTCAGGGCCTTATGCTTGCTAGCAAGCACTCTAACCACTGAGCTAAATCCCCAGCCCAGAATGATGTTTTTTCAACAGATGGTGACGCTCTTGTATAGAAGACCCTAGAGAATGTCATGTATCTCAGAAAACCCACTACACTCCTGGCCCTTAGAGAAGAAACTGAAAATGCATGTGCAGCAATCTCAATGACCACGGTTACCCAAGCAGCAGTTCACTGTACTAATAAATGCCTGGAAGCTAATGGCAGCCACTTCGAGCACCTCTTGTAATTGTAGAGGCCAAAGGTAACTTGTATTAATCTCATGATGTCTCAATAAATTTAGGATTAAAATATTTACACAAGTTTTTCTTTTCTTGAACTGTATGGTATTTTCTTTTCTTGAACTGTATGGTGGACTGTTTTGGTATTATTAATAATACGAAATAATGGTGTACACTGTGGACATGATAGTAATAACAAGTGACTATGTTACTGTCCATGTATTTACTATTCTTTTAATTGTTAGTTTAGACTCCTACTTACTAAAAGAGTTAACTGTAAACCAGATGCAAGTAAGTCCTTCAAAAGTTATTCCAGAAGAAGGAACTGCCATTAGAGGAGATGAGAGAATAAGGTAGGGAGAAGGAAGACACGGCGCTGATAATCCTGACCCTGGGTCGGAACTGTGTGTATTTGTATATTAGTTTTGACACAGAAGTTTTAAAAGTTAAAACAATTTTTTTCTTACAGTACTGGGGATTAAACCCAGGGTCTTCACACTGAGCTACATCCCCAGTCCTTTATTTTTTATTTTGAGACAGGGTTGAGTTAAGTCACTCAATTGCTCAGGCAGGGCTCAAACTTGCCATCCTACTGCCTCAACCTCCCAAGGTGTGTACCATCACACCCGGCTAAAAAATAAAAGATGTAAAAATAGAAAAAAGCTTAGAGAATAAGGATGTAAAGAAAGAAAATATTTTTGGACAGCTGTACAATGTGTCTGTATTTTAAATTTTAAAAGTCAGAAAGCCCAGGTGTGGTGGTGCATGCCTATAATCCTGGCACTCTGGGAGGCTGAGGCAGGAGGACTGTAAATTCAATCTCAGTTTGGGTTACTCAGTGACTTAGTGAGTCTCTGCCTCAAAATTAAAACATAAATAAAGGGCTGGGGATGCAGTTCAGAGCAAGTTTTTTCATTTTCATTTTTGATGCTAGGGAATGAAGCCAAGGTGCGTGCTAAGCATGTGCTCTACCACCGAGTTACACCCAGTCCACGACAAATATTTAAAAAGTAAATTTAGTATAGGTTAGCAGTACAGAATTTATAAAGTCTTCAATAATATACTGGGCCTTCACATTTACTCATTGCTATGGACTGACTCACCCAACTCCCAGTCTATTCATGCTAGGTGCCCTATACAGCTCCAGCACCATCATTTTTTACGTCTAAGTCAAATGTTTACTACAGCTTTCCTATATTTGGGTAGACAGATACTTAGCATTGTGTTACGACTGCCTACAGCACCATGCAGCCCAGTGATGCGCTGTGCAGGTTTGCATCGAGGAGCTCAGTGCAACAGCTGGCCCATCGAGGTCTGCAGAAGTACTCGGTCATGTCTGCACAGAGATGAACAGCCTAACGACCTCTTCCTCAGAACATGTTCCCATCACTGAGTGATATGTGACCCTATCGTTTGTGGGGATTCAGTTACTCGTCCAACAAACAGCAGCTACACACCCACAATAGCCCAGCATTCTTCCCACCTTTCCAGTGTGTCAGAAAGGGCTTGGACTACAGAGGTGAGCAGGACAGGCAAGGGACCTGTGTATACATGGGAGACACAAGCACACCAAAGGCATTTCCACTTGAGGGCTTTTTCACCTGCTGCAGCCTGTGTGTTGAGGATTTTTCCTAAATATTTGCATGACTCGTTCCATCTCATCATTGTTCAGGTCTAAGGTCAAATGTTACCTCACCATGAACTCCTTTTCTGACAATTCCACATAAAAGAGGTCCCAGCCACCACCTACCCATCTTTTATGTCACTCTCTGATTACCCCATGTTATCTTCTTCACGATACTTATATCTACCAGGATATAAGAACACAAGGGCAAGGACAAAGCAGTAGACTGGAGATGGAGAACAATGGACAGGTTTGGGGTTGGGAAACATCATGGTCATTATGGTTAACTTATAGCATCCTTTCCATCTATAGGCTTAACATGCTCCCACTGGCTTGACCCACTGGTGGTACATACACACACAGCGGCTTGTACCACCCAATGGGTCTGTCCCATGCTGCCTGATGTGAGAGTCACGCATGCACCCACCGGTGTTCAGAGCCACTCAGCAGCAAGACTATGAATTATGGCCCTGCTGTGAACATGTTAAGCCTGAGAATCTCAGTTCCCATCTTTGCTGGTGACTAGCAAAGGAACGAACACAGTACCAAATTCTTGTCTGAGATAAGAGATACCATTTATTTCGACTAAAATGCCCTCGTCCCACATATGGTGGTGCATGCCTGTAATTCCAGCACTTCAGAGACTAAGGGAGGAAGATCGCCACAACTTCAAGGCCAATTTGGGTTACCCAATGAGTTCAAGGCCAGCTTGAACTACATAGCAAGACCTTGTTTCAAAGAAAAAAAACAGTAAAATGCCCCTCTGGCTTCTTTGGACATTGCCAAGGCTGAAGGTTAATTCTGGAACTGTTGCAGCTATCTGCTATCAGCCTGAAGATGAAGCTTTGCCAGGGACAACAAAGTGTAAAAGAGGAGAGAATCCTCTTTGATGACACTGCAAACTCAATCAGTCCTGACACGTCTACCTCTGGACTTTGAGTTATGTAAGATGACAGAGTATCTTACTGTTTCAATCACATCAGCAGTTTCTGTAGGCACAGGGGAGAATAGTCAAAAAAACTACAGAAGAGAGGCAACTATGAGCAGGGCCTTGAAAGATTAGTAGAAGTCTGCCTAGCAAACCAGGGAGTTAGTCTGGGGAGGAGAAAAGATGGAGGGAAGTAGGAGACTGCATAGGATATGCCAATGTGAAAGTTTGGGAAATACAAAGAATGACAGTTACTTGGAGGCTGAAGTTAAAAACTCAGCTTTCTCAGCTCTGAGCCCAGAGATTCTGATTCCCATCTACAGACCACACTTTAAGACACTGATGAATCTGAAGAGAAAACATTGTAGTGCAGCCACAGAACAGAGGACTGAGGGGCAAAGAAAGTGGTGAGAGCTGAGACTGAACAGAGTGAACAGGACTTCATCACGTAAGGATCCACACCTAGGAGAGCAGGGCTCAGCAACTACTCCTGAGTGCCGGGGATACCACAGGTGTTCAGTACCTACTCTGATAACAAATACTTACGGATTATAATATTTTATCCCACAATGCTATTTAGGCAATAGTAAGAGGCTTTCGAGACAACTTTGGTGATGTTTAGGAAATACTATATGGAGGAGAAATGAGGGATTCAGGTACTAGTAATGAGGCTCTGTAATATTACAGGTGAGAAAATAACACAGGCTATACCTGAGGAAGGGAAAATCTAGAAGGGAACGTGATTCTTTCGTTTGGAGTGGAATCAACAAGAAATGAATGACGAGGGGGAGAAAGGATGGATCAAGGTGGATCAGAGTTGTTTTGCCCGAGCTCTGGGGCATGGAAGGACAGCAGGTAGGGCTAACTCAGCCTGCCTGGTGTGAGAACAAGCCTAGTGGGTGGAGTGGGGAAACTGAGGGAAGAGGCTCAGAACTCAGGAGGATCCTAATTTTTCTTAACCATTTGTCGTGTTACTTTAAAAACTGAATATACTTGAACTAGTTTTTTAAAAGACTTACAAATGAAATACATACTTATGGAAATAAAAGTGAAATAGTACAGAGAAGCAAAGGAAGACGCCTGGGGAATTAAGATTCCCCGGGCTCCACTTCTCAGAGGCAAACACTATTACACATACAGTTCAAAGTACCCACAGGGGCTCAGATCATGCTGGATACATACCACTATAACTTGCCTTCTCAATTAGTTTACTTTTTAGACCTCTCTTGAGGAATATTTGGGTCGCTTTCAGTTTTTTTAACTATAGGTGCTAAATATCCTTACACATTTTTAAGATTTGGTTGAGACTCTCTATAAGATAATTTCTTAAATATTTAACTGTTGGATATTAGGGCACGAAATTTGAAAATTTTCAATAGTATAACCTCCCAAATGATTATACTTGTCACTCATTAACCCACCATTAACATAAGAGAGGGCCCACTCCTCCATCTTTATCTATATTACCTCTGAAGTCTCAATTTTGTTAGTCAAGGTGCAAATAACCAATCAAGTTTTAATATGATTTTTTTTGGGGGGGTGCTAGGGATTGAGTGCAGGGCACTCCATCTGGTGAGCACATGCTCTAACACTGAGCTATGCCCTCAGACTTGGAAGAAACTTGAAAGTATTATGTTATGTGCAAGAAGCCAGTCACAAGTGTGTGATTCCATTTATATGAAATGCCAAGAACAGATCAATCCTTAGAGAAAGAAAGGAGATTTGTGGTTGCCAGGGCTAGCGTTCGGGAATGACCACTGAGCATGTGGTTTCTTCCAGGGATGACAGAGACGTTCTGGAGTTACAAGATAGTGATGTTTCCACAACTCTGTGAATATACTAAAAACCACTGAATTGTATGCTTTAAACGAGGGAACTGCATGGTGTATGAATTATATCTCAAAGTGAAAAACTAGGTTTTTTAAAGAAAGTTCATTTATTTATGGAATCAACTCTATTGCTTAGACTGACAAGTTGCCAGAATATTCTGAGGCAGGAGTAAAATAACAGCTTCTGTCATTACCTGCAAATGAAAGCTGCTTTAGGCGGGCGTTTGATCGAGCTTCCTGGACTTTATCTGTCAATGACTTCCAGGCATCTGTGAGGAAAGAAAAGAAAATCACAGGCTGGGGAATACGCCAACATTTCTTAATACCCTGGTGTGCAAGGCACGGTGCTTAGGATCCCTCCAGTGAGAACATACACCCTTTAGTACAGTGTTTTATTCTGCTCATACTTTTCATCAGTTCAGTGCACAAGAAAGCAGCCACAAAAGTAACTACCCAGCAGTTCTTCTTTCCATTAGAGATCAGTGGGGTTCGTACCTTCCGAAGCTCCAAAGCATTCTCATCTCTTGATGTAAGGGATGTGAAATAATCAATACTTGAATATTTGATATTAATCCTACTTCCTATCGTCCTACTAACAATAATACTAGTACCAAAGACTTAAACCAGGATTGCGGGGAGATCAAAACCTCTTAGTTCCTTAAAATTAAGGGCTGGGACTAGAAAATCTTTACAATTCCCTCTACTTCTAACCTAAGACTGTGGTCTCTTACTGTCTCCTAGACATTTCCACTTGGATTTCTTACTGCCATTCCACCTCACTATTTCTTATAGAGAACTCGTATTTTTAACTAGTTATTTTTTACTCTCTTTACATTATATTTTTTTCCTAGTCATCTAGGCCTAAGCTTTATGCCTTTTTTTTTAAACTTGAGACAAGGTTTTTGCTGTGTTACACAGGCTTGTCTTGATCTTTTCGGCTCATGCAATCCTTATGTCTCCTGAATAGTTGGGACTACAGGCACACACAAGTACACCTAGTTCAGTTATCTGTAACTCTTCCCTCCAACTCCTCATATCCAAGCAGTCACCAAGTGTGTCCCTCCCTCCCTCCCCTCCTTCCTTTTGACTGACTGATTCATTCATTCACCTATTTATTCTGAGACAAGGTCTCACTATGTTGCCCAGGGGGTTCAAACCTATGATTCTCCTTGTGACATCTTAGAGTGCTGGGATTACTTACAGACGTGCACCACCATGCCTGGCACATGGGGAAGGAGAGTGGCACTGTAGGCACACAAGGAAGCAGCAAGAGACAAGGCTGGAGATTGAGAAGCAGGGTTCTCATGCGCTCTGTTACAGTATGCGCAATCTTAAAACACATAATACGTGTGATTTTTCACATAAATTATGGGTGTTTCTCCAAAATATACTTCTTCAAGACAAGGAACATGTATAATGCCTTCAAGGATCCTTCATAACACCTATCACAAAACTGCCCACCTCAATGGTACACATAAGTACAGAGGTAGCTGAAACAGGGCCTCTGTTGGAGGATCAGCCTAATTTAATCCACTCACCTTCAATACTTTCTGCACAGATCTGAAAGCCATCATCACTTGAAATTTCAAAAACAAGTCCTTTCTTGGGCTTTTTCTCAGCAATGCTTTCTTTCCGCTTTTGTTCTTGTTGGAGCCAAAGCATCAGTGGAGAACTGAAATTACTTTCTTCTTCTTCTACTATTTTAGGTTCTATGAGGGAGAAAACAGGAGCCAAAGTAGTTGCAATAACAAACACTAACTGGGGCTGGGGATTTAGCTCAGTGGTTACAGTGCCTGCTTAGCAAGCACAAGGCCCAGAGTTCGATCCCCAGTACCCAAAACAAACAAACAAACAAACAAACAAAAAACAAACACTAACTGAACACCAACAACATGCAGACTATGATATATACCTAGTTAATATTACACTTCCCATTGGCACAGAGCAAAACCGAGGCTCAAAGAGCTGCCCCTCAGTTATAGCTAGGAAGTGATTAAACTATTCACCTATCTACCTATCTACCTATCTATCTCTATAGGTAGATATGTCTACACACATCTTTTTTTACATGAAGTTGTGCTGTCTCTATAGTTGTTTCTGGTATCATCTATAGTTTTTCTGTAATAATCTTCAATACAGTTAAAGCAAAAAAAAAGTTTGTATGTGTAAAACACCATGTCTCAGATACTCTTTAAGAATTTCACACAGATTAACTAATACACACCTCACTACAACCCAGTGAGGCAGGTGTTAGTATAGTCTCCATTTTAAAGGTGAGAAAACTGAGGCAGGCAGTAACATGCCAGGTTCATACAGCTATTATGTGGTAGAGCTGAGATTTCAACCCATCTGGTTTTCAGAGACTACTATCAGCCCATCACTGCCTTCTTACAACAACAGACATGTGAGTCCTCTTGCGGAATTAGCAAATCAGAGGATGGGACAACAGCCCACGTCTCATGCCTAAGCCTTTTTTCTACCTGGTTCTCTTTTAGGAAGTCCCACCCATGAAAACAGGCAAGGCCTTACATCCAGAGGTCGCTAATCATTTTTTCTTTTGGTGGTAGTATTGGGGATTGATCCAGGATGACCCACATCCCCAGCCTTTTTTTTTTTTTTTTTTTTTTTTTAGGTGCTGGTAATTGAACTCAGGGCTTCTGAACTAAATCCACCCCTGCCCCCACCCCTTTTTGAGACAGGGTTTCCTGAGTGGCCTGAGCTAGGTTTGAACATGAGATCCTCCAGACTCAGCTTCTGAGTAGCAGGGATTACAAGTGTGTACCACCATACCTGGTTTAGAGCTCTGTAATCTTAAAGTGACCAGCTGTTTCCTGACCAAATTCATTAAGACAGATGGAACAAGCTAAGAGATGCGTCTGGTATTGTAACTAAAATCTGGCTATTAAAATAGAACAAAACAGTTCTTTGTCTCCTTTAATAACAACTTAAGGATGAATCTGGATGTCCCTAGCTATTTATATCCCACTGTTTTTAGAACCAACAGAGCAGGAGAGTATTTGTAGGCTTTGCTCTGTGTCCCAAGCTGACAGGCACTCACAGATTATGGAGTGGAAGAGCCCCATGAAATAAGTGCTGAGTTTGTCTACGACTCTGGCTAATCACTTAACTATGTTGAAGCTTAGGTTTTTTTTTTTTTTTTTGAACCTAGAAAATCAGGAGGTACAGAAGGTGATTTTAACAGTCCTAGCTTTAGAATTCTCTAATTCTAACCCATTACCCACCCACATACCTGCATTTTCTTGCTCATTTGCTGGATTTTGTGTTGCCTGAGTCTCTGGAAGAACAGCCGCTTGTCTAAATGAGAAGAAAATGAGATGTGAGATGCAACCTCTGCTGGTTCTTCAATTCAAAGATAAAAGCTGTCCATAATTTATTTGCAATACAGTTGTGTCAGTTCTACAAGACACTTACTTTAAAAATGAACCATGGGTGCTTTCTGTAAAACCCACTGAATGAATGCTGCTACCACACTAGTGAATGATACATAAAATAAAACTGTCCTTCGTACAAGATTCCTTCCTAAATATTGATAACGAGTATCTGCTTTTGAAGTTGTAGACTATACCCTTGATGTTCTCACATGCTCAGATAAAAATGAAAGGTCAGAAGCAGTTCTGTAGTTACTTAAACAAGCTACCTGGCTTAACTAAAAAGTAAGCCGCATGAGTCTGTGAACCACCATCACATTTTCACTTTTCAAAATTATTGTTGTTGTTATTATTATTATTATTTAATTTTTGGGTGCTGGGGAATCAAACTCAGGGCCTTGTGCTTGCTAGGCAAGCACTCTAACCACTGAGTGGAATCCCCAGCCCCTGCTTTTCAAAATTAAATGAATCCTGGAACAATTCAAATGTATGTCAACATACATTAAACTAATTAAATACTTCATTGTAGATCTGTAATAGTATTAGAGTGAACTGCATCTATAGGTACTCGCACAGAAAGATGTATACAAAACAATATAAGAATTGAAAACAAGCAAAAAAAATGGTACACACATGGGGTTAGGGTTTTAGCTCAGTGGTAGAGTGCTTACCTAGATAGAGCAAGGCCCTGAGTTCGATCCCCAGCTCCCCCTCCCAAAATGGTATATACAGTATCATTCCTTTTATGTAAAAGGTACATATGTATCACATATACACACACACACATACACACACATGAGATATATATATACACACACACACACACACACACACGTATGTCTGCATATGCATATAAATGCCTGCATATATAAAGCCCAATTAACAAGTTATTTCTCAGGCATGGACTAAAAAGGAGTAAGCAGGACAAAAGGAACTATTATCCATTATTTGACTAATTCTAGGTTACTTTTTAAAATGAGCTTGTATTAATTCCATTAAAAAAAACCTTGACAACAAAACAAAAATCAAGGCAAATCATGATGAACTATCTGTTAAGGCAGACAGAGATGAGGGCTTATCTTAGAGAACTAATTTTTCAGCTCACCCTGCAGGCTGCCCACACTCCTTTTGTGAAGTCTGTTCCACACCAGCTGTATCCTGCTGCTCAGCCTCTGCTCCTGGAGTCCTGGAACACAATCGTTCATATCTTTTCAAGAAATCACCAGTAAATACGTACTGAATTAAATGTGGAGGCAGTCTGAGGAAATGACTATCAGCATCTGATAAAATCTGTGAGCCTGCGACAGTACCCATGGTCAGAAAGGTTAGAATTATGATGACCTGAAGGGGTACTGACCAGAGAGGGCACCAGGAGCCAAAAGTGTTCCGTTTTGGAGTGTTGGAGTGTTGGCAACACAGGTACATACATATTTAAACATTTACTTGCACACTTTATATGTTATACTTCAATGATAAAGTTTTTAAAAAGAACTCTGGAGATTCTACAACAGAGACCTTTAGCCACCAGACAGGAATAATCACTCCCTAGTATCCTAAAACGAGAGGGAAAAAACATGTGTGTTGGAGGGGAATAGCACTGTTTGAAAGCAGAACGAAGAATAATTATATAGTTCTATTCAGAGTCAAACTATCCACTGATAGAGCTAAATTCTGCTCTATAATCACTAGAAGGAAAAAAAACCCAAAGTCAAACCCCCAAGTAATATAACTAACTTCCTAAAGGCCCTCCTGAAAGACTACTGCTTCATCAGCCCCTCAACCAGAGTATAAAATCGCATAGACCCGGCAGAGCTAGTATTTGTATCACTCACCCTGTGACCGAGGGCAGGGATGTTGTGTTGGCTTCTTGGTCTGGAATGTGTGCTTCAGAACTGGTCCGCAAGTGGGAAAGTTTGTGCTTCTTGCCATTCCCTTTGTCTAGAGGCAGCTGAATCCGTTTGATTTTTGGTTTGGGCTTAGTGGGACCTGGCACCGAGGAGCTTGCTGACTGCTGTCCAGGGGACGGAGAGCCCCCAGGAGAGGCTGAGCTGGCTGGCATGGCTGAGGGCAACGGCTTATTCTGCTCTAGCCCCACACTATTAGGAGCATCTCCTGGCTGGGTAAAGTTGGATGCCTGGGTCCCAGAAGCGGAATCGAGATCGTGCTGGGAGGACAGAATCCCGGTTTTGCCAGCGAGCAGCTGGTTCACATGCTGGAGCTGGTAGTGTTCCTCTGTTTCCCCAGAAGGGGATGCAGCTGTCATGCCTGCAGCCTGAGGAGAGGGCAGCACACAAACGCTAGATGCGGCTGGCATTGCAGCAGTCGAGGGAGTCTGAGATGTCCCTAGTTGTGGGAACATTCCTGAATTTGGTGGTAAAGCCACAGGCTGGTCCTGAATGCCCAGGCTTTGCTGGCTGGCTTTGATTAGAAGATTGCTTATTGAGCCAATATCTGGGGTCCCAAGCAACCTCGGGTTAGTTAAGGTGACATGTCCTGGAACTGCCGCGCTACTTGTAGGGGTTGTGGTAGTCTGCATGGACACAACATTCAAGACAGAGGAACCGGATGCTAAGCCAGACACAGGCCCTGACGTGGGGAGGCCAGTATCCTGGCTTATTGTCGATGTGCCCGCCGCTGTGGCAGCATTTCCTCCCACACTCTGAGGCGGTAACAGGGGTGCCTGTTCAAAATACATGATACCAGATTTAGATCTTTTGATGATGTTGGGAACAGTTCGGTGAGATGAAGTATTAAGTGACCCCAAATCTAACAGACTGGGATGATTTGAAAGCTGGGAGGGTGTGAAGTTAATCAACGTCATATTAGAAACCACGTCAGAAGGGGCAATGTTCGAAGGGGTACTAGAGGGTGCAAGTTTTTTATTCTTTCGAGAGTGTAGACGAGATATGGGTCTTTTCTTAAGCCCAGAGGATGGAGTGGCGACTGTGGTGGTGAGGTCTGTCCTCGGGCTGGCTTCTGAAACCAAAAGTTGGGGATCTGGAGGAGGCTGAACCCCAATAAGCAGGCCTGAAGGGGGACTGCTGATGTTGGGTGGAAAACTACTTTGAGTAGCTGCAGGGAAGGAGTGTAAGTGCTGGTGATGAGGCATGGAGAGCAGTCCTTTGCTAGCAGGCGGGAATAGAGACTGAGAAGTTGGCAAGCTTGGATTTAGTCCCGTGGTGAGGGTGAGGCCGCTTCCCATGGGCCCCAAGACCGAAGTATTTGTCTCCATCACACTGGGTGCAGAACTAACAGGAGAGGTCAATTGGATTTTCTGGGTCACTCCATTTGGAAGAGTTTGGAGAACATAAAGTGGCTGCATGTTCTGGTTAACAACGATGAGTTTCTCAGTGGCAGGTTTCAGGTGGGGTGGAGTAGTCTGGACAGCTGCATTAGAAATCTGAGATGGGCCAGGACTATCAGTAGAATTGGGCACATACTTCTGGTTCTGGATGGGAACAGTAGGAGACACAGGTACCTGAAGGCCAGGAGTGCTACTGTTTCGAGTTAAATCCTGGCTGTTGCCATGTCCTTGCTCTACTGAACCACAAGGAGGGCTGGAGATGTGGTCTGCATCCATGTGTCCTTGGATAAAGTGATCAGGAGTCATGTGGCCTTCAGGAGTGGAATCTACTCCTGGACTCAGCAAGGCTGGGTCACCTTCAGTGGAGGCTACAGATTTTTCTGTGATGGTTACTCGCTTCTCTCCCGAGTCTGAGATTACAGCCAATCTGCTGGCATTCTGGCTAGGGACAGTGGGACTTCGGGTGGTCAGGACAGAGAGATCAGATGGCAGCTCCAGAGGCAACTCAAACTGCTCCTCTGCTGAGATAGAGGAGGAGACACTACTGTCCACAGGTTCTGTTGTTGGCAGCTGCTGAGAAAATACTTCAAAAAGGCCCATGTCTTTTTCACGATTACTGTCAAGACCCAAACCTTCACCAAGATTTAGGAGTTCTGAGGAAGATGACTCTGGGCTCTCACCCAGTGCCTGCATGGAGGGAGTATTCTTTAGTACAAAGTCCATAATATCAGACGGCAGGATGTTCCCACAGTCATCACTGTTGTTATTGTCCGAGTCAGACTTCAGGAGCTCAGTATTATAGGTATCCAGTAAATTTTTGTCTGAGGGGGTACTTGTGTGGACTCTGCGGCTTGACTCCAATGAGCTGAGTTGAGCTTCCAAGGAATCCTGTCCCTGTGTTTTCACTCTGCTTACTGAGTGGCAGTTGTCCATCTTTGGCTCATTTTTGTGGCCCACAGAACCCTTAATGACATGTTCTTTTTCTCCAGCATCTTCAGGGCGATCAATCTTTAAATTCTCTGTTCCATTTTCTTTACCATTTCTTTTTGGAATCTGGCTGCTTTTCCTTGTTGTGGCCGTGACACTGGTGTCACTCTCTGTTCCATCATCAACACCATCCAACTGTGAAATTTTTGGAATATCACACTGTTCCTCCTCCCGAAATAAATTATGGGATGTCAGCCGTTCCTCTCCACCTGAAGAAATTACTGTTCTAGTGAAATTGTAATAGTACAAGTCATCTTCATCGGAAGTGCTTAAGTCATCGGCCCCGTCCACCTGTCCTTCAGCTGACCTCTTGCCTCGCTTCTTTCCCGTGGAGCTGCTGTAGAATGGAATGTCTTCCTCACCATAGGATCTGACTCCATAGAGCGGAGTAAGTCCAAAGAACATGTTGGAACGCGCACGGGCACTGCGACGCGGGTATCTCCTCTTAAAAGAGCCATCTTCCTGAGGTTTGGGGCCATCTGGAAGCATTAGGTTTCTGTCCTGAACTGGAAGATTCTGATAGTTGTTACTCTGAGAATCCTGGGATGAGGTATTGGTGGGGCTTGGCTGAGCTACTGGACCATCTCCTGGACTTTCAGAAGCTGAAACTGGTTCTGCTGGAGATGTTGACTCTATTTGTGAAGGAGAGGCAGGGCCACTTTCTTTCAGGGCATTTTTGGATTGATTCTCACTTTCCATTTTTAGAGGTGTCAGTGTCACTTTGACGGTACGTTTCCGGGACGCCTGTGATTCTTTGGCAGATCCTTCTACTTGCATAGATGGAGCTTTGGGGACTCCTGAAATAGAAAGGACTTTATCCCCAATTTTATCAGAAGAAACATTATTACATGGTCGTTGCCCCATAAACTCAGGAGTCAAAACCTCATCAACAAATTCTGGCTTTAGGTTTCCTTCCTCACCAGTTGTCACCTGACCAGGTTCCAAAAAAGACTTACTGGAATGCTTTTCTTTGAAAGTTTCTTTAGAAGATTTTTTCCCTTTCTGTCTCCTGTCTCTGGAACTAGATCCCACATGTTCATTGATAATGGGTGATCTGTTGCTCACTCCAGAAAGCTTCAAGGTTTTGATTTCAGTATCTTCGCCTGGAGAGGGGTTTGCCGATTGGGTAGAATCTGTGTGCTGGTCTCGGTCATTCCTTTGCCCTCTCAAATGGAGTTGTGGGAAAGACAGGGTCTCTTTAGAAGAAAATGGCACTGAAGAGGGTTCGGCAAAAGTGCTGATTTTACTAGCATTTAATTCTCCTGATGTTGTGTTATGAACCTGTGGGGCCAGTTTAGGAATTCCAGGGTAAGCTGTGTTATGTGCAGATCCATCTGAACTCCTGGAACTCAACATTTTGGTCTTCTCTCCCTTTAAGGAGGAGCTCTTGGATGCCAAGTCTGCAGCACTAGAATGTTTCACTTCTGAAGATGAAGATCCATCCAAGTGACTGGTTTTAGAGCCTATAGTAACCACTGTCCTTTGCAAACTTGAAGAGGTGGGAGTGTTGTGCCCTAGGTTAGCGCTTGAATTCAGTGGCCCTAAGGCATGATCCGTTGCTTTGGCACTTGACTCAGGATCTGTAATAGTCCCAATGGCAGAGACTGAGGGAACACTATTCCTAGAGTAAGTATTCCCAGTTCTCACTGGAGACATAATCCGGAGCTTAGAACGCTGGGGCGACAAGGAAGAAGTACTGTGACGCCTGGAGCCAATGCTGCGCAGTCCAGAGGAGAGTAAAGGATCACCCACTGTGACTATTTCATGAGTGGTTGGGGTAGGACTTCCTGAACAAAGAGAAAAAGAAAGAAAGTTTATTAATAGACAGACAGACTGTCTGGAAGTTACTGGTTTCAACTGGCTATCTCTATTAACAGGTAACTAAAAATCTGTTTTCACTTAGCAAGTCACCAACCTAAGGTTGCCTGAAAGAATTACCAATTAATCTTTGGGTTGACCTTCTAGGGTCAAGTAGATCAACGAAGTCCTTTACCTGCAGAAGGTAATGGCCGACAGCCAGGGGATCTCTGTGTAGGAGAGTAACTGGGTGTTCGAATCCTAGGGACCTTGGAGATGACATGATAGTAACAGGAGCCAGAGGTTTGCGAGTGAGGAGGTCGGTCTGGTGATGGAGGATTTACAATTTCAGCTGTACTCTGACTTTCTTTAGATGAACTTTCTGTGGTAGGAAATAAAAACTCTTGAACTAAAAAAATCTCAATTAAAACAGCAAAGAAATGAACCAAAAAAATGACAGCTATTAGGTAATGTCAAACTAGAAACAAAGGAGACCTTCCAAATAAATGACTTTTTTCACATCTCTAATCTCAGTACATACACCCAAACCTCCAAATCAAGTCCCAACTTGATTAAAGACCTGTAAATGATGATGGACTATGGGCAATGGTCCGATTTTCATCGTGTTCAACAGTGCTGTTGATATCTGGCTCTACAACTGGAGGACGGCACTCTACTATCTTGCACGTGTACACACAGCGCTTTCGAGCATCTGTAGTACTCCAGTACACACGCGAACACCTGGCAAAGATTGGGAAAGATCACAAATAAGGACAGAAGCAGAAACTATCTTTTGTCAAACTTCTCCTCATCCTTGGTTCTCTAGTCTTTTTGAATGAGAGTGATTTAGCTTTATTTTATGAGTTCTCAGCATAGATTCCCCTAGTTAGGATGCTCCAAGTTTTTGAAGTCCTTCCTCTTTCCTAACCTCTCAGGAAATAACATAAGATCTTTTTCTGATTTTTTAAAATTTTATTTTATTTTGTATTGCAACCAGGAACCCCAAACAGTAAAATACACTAAAACCCAGAAAAAAAAACACTAACTACATTCTATACTAACTATACCAAGCCAGCTCCACCTGAACTGTCTGAGGCAAAAAAGGACCATCCAGAAGAAGAAAGTTGCTCCTGCAAACCTCTGGAAGACCTGAGGTTCCTCTTCAAAAGGCCAGACTCCACTACTACTCTGGCTGCAGATTACTAGAGTCACTAGTGACCTCGGATCCACCACAGCTTAAATATGCACCTGTATTGGGACTTCTGATTTTAATTAGATACGTAACATGGGGCTAAGGCTCTCAGACACTTGGCAGTTTATCTAATAGCCTTTTTGCCAGCCTTTCCGATCCACAGGAAGGATGCAAATAAAACTCCTTAGAAAATTGCTCCCAAATAATAGCATTAAAAAATAATGCCTTGAATAGATAAATGTCACTATGAGATTGAGGCAGCAGAGGCCAAGTATGAGAAGGAGCATGTCAGACTATTTCTTGGTCTTAAAAGATGAACTATAGATAGATCTAGCAATTAGTGACATTAGTGACCCCTCCCCCCAATCCCCAAAAAGAATGAAAACTGGGGGCAGGATACGAGGTGTTTGATCCATGAAAACACCTGAACTTCTGCGTCTGGATACATGGAATTTAGAGGAATCTAAGAGACTGTCCCTGTGTTTTCTATTTAGGTTTTCTGAAAATGATTCTGAAATTACACCATTAACACTTGGCTTGTGTAACTGGATTTACCTGTCAAGATTCTTTAGCCCCAGTCCACAGCTAATGAATCAGAAAACTAGCAAAAGTAATCTTCAGTAGCAGTTAAAAGTAGTTAATAAATACACCTCTGCATTTAATGACCTGCACATTATTTTAGGGTTGCCTGAGTTGTGGAGACTGCCATCTTTTCTTTACTACTTACTGATAGCCAATGGGAAAGAGCTTGTCTTCACAGTCGGAGAGGTCATTCAGAATTCCTAAGCAGTCAATCGTCATGGAGCCTGAGCAAGGGAAGAATGGATTGGAGGAGATAATGAGGAGGTAATTTTATAGCTGAGGACTAGAAAGTGCCCAAATCAAAATACAGTCTTCCCCAGTAGCCAAAGCCTAGATCATACCAATCATCATGTGGATATTTTCTGGTTCCAAGCCATTTAGGAACTTCCTTCTCAAGCTGATGCCTTCAAAATCCACAAACACTCTTCTAAAAACTTCAAATCCATTCTCAGGAACCACCTTAAATAAAAACCCATGGTTGTTGTTAACCCTTTACACATACTCGTGACGTTGACTCAAGGGAAAGCACATAATAGATCGCTACTCTCCTGTTTTGTAAGCAGCACTTCTTCATTTCTCACATGAGGAGGTGAGTCTGCAAACACATAGTAGGAAGGCTAAACTGAGTTTACTATTTTGTTATTTTTCAGTACTTTCCCCCTGAGAATTTTCCCAGAGAATTCACAAAAAGAAACTACGCAAGTTATGAGAAGACCTGCTGAAAAATTAAATGTATATTGCTAAGTGTAAGGAGCCAGTCTAAAAAGGCTATATACTACCTGAGTCCAATTATAAGAAACTTTGGAAATGGCAAGACCATGGAGATATAAAAAGATCAGTAGTGGCCCAGTAGTTGAGGGAGAAAAATGGACAAACAGGAAAAACCGAATTTTTACAGCCATGAAAATACTCTTACTACAGTGATGAATAGACAAATTTTCATTTGTTTGCTTTTTATGGTACTGGGAATTGAACCAGGGCCTTCATGGTAGGCTACAGCCACCAGTTCTTTTGTGTGTGTGTGTGTACGTGTGTGTGTGTGTGTGTGTGTGTGCGTGTGTTTATTTTGAAAGAGGGTCTCACGAAGTTACCTAAACTGGGCATAACCTTTCAATCCTCAGCTTCGGTGAACCACCATACCCAGGCAAATACTTATTATTGTGTATTTGTCCAAATACTATAATATACAGCAAAAGTGCACCCTAATGTCAACTACCAACTCTGGATGATAATGTAGGCTCATCAATTGTAACAAATATTATCACTCTAGTGGGGGCTGCTAGTGGGGGTACTCTAACAGGGATGACTATATGTGTGTAGAGGCAGGGGTATATACAAAATTGGTACTTTCTACTTAATTTTGCTGTGTACCTAAAATTGCTCAAAAAAAAGGCTACTGAAAAGAACAAAAAAGCAGCTAAAGCTGTCTCACCTCGCCTTTGATCAAATCCCGATGTCGCTGGCAATACACCTTCTTATCATCCAGAAAGACACAGTTCTTGGCTCGGGAACACATGAAGTGATAATTGCTGGTGCAGGATGTGAGACAGCAACCTACAGTGGCTCCCGGCTTCTGGCAGAATTCACATCTCTAAAACCAAGAAAGAACAGACTCCTATTCAGATTTTCAGATGTTTTCAAATATTTGCCATCTCCTCTATAGAATCACCCTGTTCTAAGATTTCTACAATTCATTGTATGTACTGGTTACCTGCTGAATTACAAAGAAATTATATGAGCCACAAAGCTTCCTCAGAGCTTCTCTTTCATATCACCCATAGGGTACTGTAACTATCTAACTTGGTATTACGACTGGCTCTAGAACTTGGACCAAAAGTTTTTTTCTAGGATGCAAGACATCCTTAATTTACAAGACATGAAACTTTGAAGATCAATGCTAAGATCATCGCCTGGCAAGAAAGTTATATCCCAAAGTGACTCAGTTCTACAAAGACTTTCCTAGTCAAAAACATAATGGTCATTTAGTCTTAACAAGTGACAAACTTACATGATTCAAAGATTTCCTTTAAGTTGCCCTGTATGTCACCATATTATTTTGCTATTCACAATCTAGTTTCCCCTCCAGGAGGATTTTTTATTTGTGCTCTCCATACAACTGACTTATGCTTTTTGGCACATGCTACTTTGTTTATTGGTTGCTTTCTCTTTGACAATCCTTCACCCCCCAACTTTGAAATACAGCTTTTAAATTTTTACTCTGTCAATGCCTTTTGATTGTTCTCAGCTGCTATTTATCATCACGTTCTTCCTTTTCTTTGCCTTTTTTCTGAGATAGGAGCCTACTAAGTTGCCTTGAACTCCTGCCTCAGCCTTCCGAGTAGCTGGGATTATGTGTGTGCCCCAGGCCTGGCCCCACATCCCTTCTCCATGCATATATTTATATGAATTTACTATGTGGAACCTCAGAATGTTGATTCAAATGGGTCCTCTAAAAATCATTTCATCTAAATCCCTTAATTGACAATTCTCTCACATATTTGAATCATTTCCCAAACTACATTAATACTTTATTTTCTATTTCTTTTGTATTCCTCTTCCAAGGATCAGAATAGCAATCTGCCTACAACCTATACCAATACTGGGTAATTCCTATGCTGAACCATTGTGAAAAACCCCAGTGAGGCAGCACCGCTCTACAGAAAAGGTATCTATAAAGTGAGTCAGAATCTCTTTCACGAAATTTACCCACTGAGTTCTTACCAGCTGCTTGCCCCTGATCACGGCCATATGCACATTCTTTAATGATCCATCATCATCTTCAAACACTTCTGCTGACCACAAAGCACAATTTACATGTGTCCACTCATTTTGGCCGATGTACAATAAACGGCCAGCATCCTATGAAATAAAGAGATTTTTTTTTCTTAAAGAGTATAATGACAAAGGAAGTTTTCCTTGGTATATGCTTTACCTCAGTCAAGACGACCTCAATAAAGCAACTATTATTCTTTAATTTAGATCACAATGATTTTTTTTCAATGTTTCTGTTTCTACTTCCTTTCTGTTTTAGATTACTTTTTCCACAGATTGGAAATATTTCATATAACTACAGAGTTAAAAAATGAACAGCAGCTGATAAGCTTACTGACTTCTTTAAAACCTATTTCAGAGCCAATTCTCTCAAACTCTATCAAACTTTTTAATCCTCACAATCACTGCAGGCATTGTTATCTTCATTTTAAAGATGAACTCAGGGTCAGAGCATTTAAGCTACTTGCTGAGGTCAGTAAGCACACAGGTAAGCACAGTAATGAATCTAGGCAGCCTGCAAGAACTAGGGTTAACCATTCTGCTATCTTACATTAAACATAAGCTACTTAATATGCAACTTACATTTTACTGACTTCCATGAAAATCTTTTTGAGGAACTTCCAGTAGAAAGTACTAAATATTAACAGGTTAACTTAAGGAAAATGATCTTTTAAATCAACTAACTCAGGTGGAAGTTCTTAAGTGTCAAGAACTGACAAACATTCATTAAACAAAAGGTATCCAATCATCAAGTGCTGACATGAAGGACAAAACAGTCTCTGTAGGGGGTCAATTAAATAGGACCTGATGTCTCAAAGTACTTACATTAGCACTGTCATCACCATACATCAAACATAATGCACACTGTCTATTATCTTCTATGCCTGGGGGTGGGTTCAGCTCTGGACTGTCTTCTCGACTTCTATCAGTGCCTGGGAACCCAAAAGATATCCAGTTAAAACTGGTAGTACTATGTCTGGATTCCAGGAAAAAAGAAAACATTCAGCTAGATAGTGTATAAAATAAATACTTTCAAAAAGTGCTATCACATCACCCATGTTAACAATACTCAAAGAGTACATCAAAGCCTTGTTAATATCCCAGGTGAAACAAAAATACTGATTTTTCATTACTTTTAAGGATGACCTGAAAATTCCTTTCTGATATCCAAATACAGTGATACCTCGGTTGTCAAATGTAATTCTTTTCAAATTTGCATTTGAACACCAAAAGGTCCAAGAACTGAACATATTTTTCCCATAACAAATAAAGGAAAACCAAACAATTGGTTCTGAAGCCCAAAAATTACACTTTAAATTCATTTTTCTAGGACTTTCACAAATCTCACAATGATTTCTTCCCTTTAACTCTACCATGTTTCTCACAACACTCCTTTTAAGCTTTACTGCTGTTATCACTTTCTTTGGAGCCATGATTATGATATTTTACACAAATAAAACCTCCAAAAACCAAAATTAAAAATAAAACGCAAAAAAACCACCTCAAAACAAACAAAAAAACCAACCCACAACAATGAACGCACTAACACAAGCACTACATGTTGTCTGGGTGAGAGGGGCACTTAGACTGAAGTGTCGCCCCTTTGTGTCCGTGACAACTCACTTTCGGCCCGGTACAGGATTTTTCAAGTTGGATTTTTGGTTTGATTATCGAGCAAAGTCACAAACACCGAGCATATTTTTTTCAAACTTTGCTGTTCCAGTAGTGGAAAGTTTGAGATGGAGATGTCCCACAACCAAGGTATCACTGTGTATTAAATTTAGATTCACTAAGTCCATCATTTGCATCTAGAGAGAAACAGATAATAACTCTTCATGTGGTGCCTTACTCAAAATCGGTGGTGTGGGAGGATGCAGAGGAGTTGGTGAGTCTGGTTCTCCAGGCCCTTTGGCTTTGGGAGCTGGAATGATTTTCTTCATTAAAGGAGGCTGCTCAGTGTGGCTGTTTTCCTCTCGCTCCTGCCACTGAGCATAATTATGGTCAAGTGAAGGTGGAAGCACTGCGTTTGGTAACATCCCACTGCTGAAAATAATCGATTCAACAAGTATTTATTGAACTCCTAAATATACCTAGAACTGTACAAAATAATAAAATTCTTGCTACCACCAGGTCTTGGACCCATGTACCGGTCATTCAGAGAATGTAAAAACAAGTCACAGAATTTAAAAATTGCCTAAGTAAACAGTACACAGGACTTAAACATTTAAAAAATTTAACAATATATAACTCTTAGCTAAACTTCCAGGAACAATGATCTTACCCTACCAAAAATCAAAAAATCTACTGAGAAAAAAATTAAAGGTGAAATATAGAGAATCAAGAGCAGTAGACAGCACTATTTCAACTAAGTAAAACAGAACCTAATGAGAACAAGGCCAACTATGCAGGTACATCACACATGTATTGTCCATATGCCACGTGTTAAGTTCCCTAAAATATAACAGATATTTACATAAGAACAAGAGAGAATGAGTTACAACAAACCTGAAATGTGCACTCCAAACTAACACTAACAAGGCATTTCAATTGACTGACTTTTTAGTATTAAAATTTAGAAACCTGAGAATTCTCAGATTTCTAGCTGATGAGGAGAAAAAAAAGCCATTTACTTACTTGCTTGATACTTTATTTGGCTCCCAAAACCTGGACTTTTTGACACTGAACCATGGAAAAACCCGTTCCATTTGCTAAAAGAAAAACAGACAGAATGTAAACATGTGAACATCCACTTGGGAATCACATAAAAATCAACATCTTTATACCAGATTAAGTTAATGGAAGGATAAGTTCAGGCCACCCAGGCAAAGACCCACCCGCTCAGGCAACCTCACCAACTACTTCTCAAAGAACCACAGAAATGAATTAAACAAAAAAGTGGCAAAGTAAAGAGAGTAAGTCCACTGAATTCATGGAGCAATTACTCACAGATAAAGCATAAAAATAGGAAATATTAATATGATTCACCCGAATAAAGAAGGACTTGACCATGCTGTTGGCTTTTTTAATCTCTGGCTGCCCTCCGTCTGAATTGATTGCTGCTTGAATGATCTTCACTATATCATCACTGAACTCCAACTGTATATAAAAATAAACCAAGGGGTTGGGGATTTAGATCAGCAGTAGAGCACTGGCCTAGCAAGCTCAAGGCCCCGAGTTCAATTCCCAGCACCCAAAATAAGTAAATAAAATATTAAATATTCATAAAATAGGATTCTCTCAAAACCACCTCCTTTTCCCTCCTTAACCAACACAGAGACCCAACAGAAAGCTCACACCCTAATACACTGCAACTTTTCTTTGGCTGAGGCTTTAGGATTCAAGTCCCAAAGAACTTGTGTATCAAAGAGATGCCAGGTTAAGATGGCAAGAATCCAAACAAATTAGCTCTATCAAGATAAGTTACCCAAACAGGTTCACAATTTTTCATTTAGACTAACATGAAGAAAACAACTGACTAGCACATACAGACCATGAAATAATAAATGACAATTTGCTACACATTTTTAAAATAATAAGATTAAAATATTTCTATCTACAAATGAATACCCTATGAAAGAAGACAGATCTGCTAAAAGGGGGAGAACCAATTACCTTCATATTAGCATTTTCCCCAAAACCAGTTCTTCATGTTTTCTCTTAACTTTCAGATGAATGCCAGATGAATAAATTATTTAAAGATATATCCTAGTATAACCCTTCTTCTGAAATATGGAGTTGAAATAATGCCCATATTTCTAGATATCTAAAGCTGCATGACATTTCTAAAAGCAATACAAATCATTTTTCATTTACTTGTATACTCAGTCTCATCCCCTAAAGATCCAAGGAAGCTAAATGGGTACTTGAAACTGTAGGTGGTCTTCTGTTGTAGACATACCACAGATATGTAGTTCCCCTGGTCCATTTTTCTCTTGACTCCTTCCAGATCTAAAGGCTGTTGATCATCCTGCTTGCTGACCTCAGTGAGAACTGGAGGATCAGGCCCTTCTGGGGAGCTGCGGGAAGGTATACTCTCCTCTGTCTCAGGATTTAAGTCTGGAGGCTTGGCAGCCTGTTGTCAGTAAAGAGATGGACGGATGGATGGATAGATGGAGAGAGATGGATGGACAGACAGATAATTTTATCTAATTCTAAAAATGAGGTATACATGTAAATTCTATTAAAATTAATAAAAATGGCACTGAATAATTCATATAAAACAGAAAAACATGAAAATAACCAGATTTCTCAAATCGAAAAAACAAGCCTTTACCTGTTACTTTAGCTAGCTAACTTCAAAGTTTTGCTTGGTAATTTCCAAATCTACATATAAAAAAGTCAAAACCGTTCAGTTCTTTTAAGTACAACATAGATAGCAGCTAATTTTCCTACCAAAAAAAGGGAGCTTTATTAAAAAGACAACTTGAGTGTGTTAAAGTTCTCTAGGTGATTCTTCCAAATTACACCTTGTGCTTCCAATGACTACTTCACAGATGTATAGTTCACAACTTACAGGGATAAAAAGCAGTAGTTTTCAAGTTAACTGCTGTAACTGCTTCCAAGCCGTTTCTGCTTCTAGGCTTTCTAATCCTCTCTATTCCAGTCAGAATAATTTTTTTCCCTAAAAAGTCACTCTGAACAGTTTGCTCTCATGGGAAGTCCTTCATTATCTCTCCATTCCCAATATAGGCTAAAGCCCAGATTTCTTATTATAGCAGTGAGGCCTCCGAAGATGTGGTTCCTTCCTATTTCTTACTCTGAAGATCTTACTCTAGGTTCTAAAAGTATTTCAAATAGTTACGACCAAAACAAATAACTCTAAAGCTAAAAAAAGAAACAAAAGAAACCCCTCGTCCCATTACTAGGTAAAAAAACTACCTAACAATGAGATCTCAGAAAACAAAGTGAACCTTTGGCCTACCTGCCGGTAGCGTAGCAAATGGCTGGTGGTCCGAGAATTCAACAGGGCTGTCAGCACTTGCTTCAGAGAAATCTGTAGCTCTTTTTCAAGAGCCAGTCGCCACTCTGCAGGGTGCCGCTCAGTACAGTTGATACAAGTATAGGCCACACTTTCTGGCAGATTGGATAGAATCTCATACATCTCATCTAGGAAAACAAAAACTTAACGATGATGTCCTCTGAGGAGAGGGAAAGAGGGAGAAGAGGTCACTCTACTATAGGTTAGGAGATGCACTAAGATGCTAATATCCTGTAGGATATCACACATACTGATCTAAAAAAGGAACATAATTAACACTAACCCAGGATTTGGTTGTTAAGAGAAGCAAGTGGATGAAGTACGCACAAAAGACAGCAAATAAATAAAGGGATGCAGTCAAGAGAAGTGAGCAAAACAACGTAATGCTCTTTATTCTACAAATCAAAAATAAATTTAAAAAGACTTCAAGTGACACTATTATAATTTAGGTTTATAGTATTCTGGAGGCTGTTAAGTGCAGTAGTACTTAGAAAGAAACTGTTTAAAAAAAAAAAAAAAGACTCCAACCTTCTGTACCTGAAAGATTCTCACATTTGGAATGGACCCAGCGATCACACTTCCCACACTGCATCATCTTACTCTCATAGTCATCATCATCATAACACTTATCACAGAGAGGGCAGAAGTTTCCTGAAAGGAAAGCAAAGTTTACAGCAGTGCTTTGGTTCACACACCAGGGCTTTTAAGGCCCTTGACTCACAGGTGCCAATTTAATCTAAAATCTGTAGTCCTACAGACTCACTCATAAATGCTAGCATGGATCTATGCAATGCTCAGAAGCTCCTAGGATACTCATAAGCAAGCTTCATATATGCCACTAGTTCTCTTTAGACCTCATTCTAAAAGTCATGAGGTAGATCTTAAATATAATAGAAAAAGGGCCAGGCATGGTGGCACACGCCTGTAATCCCAGCACTCGGGAGGCTGCGGCAGGTTTGCCTAGAGTTCGAGGCCAGCCTGAGCTACGCAGTGAGTTCAAGATCAGCCTGAACTACATAGCAAGGCCCTGTCTGAAAAAAAACAAAAACAAACAAACAAATATATATAGTAGAAAAAGAATGGAAAATATATCGCTTAAACATTTGAAAGAAATGTTTAAATTTTTAAGAGGTCGGAATGTGTGAGTTAAAGAAACAGTTAAAACTCTTTCCTGATTCTTAGTGCTTTTGCAGTAGAGCTTAGAGCAGAACTTTCTAAATCAATTCTATGCATAGCCTTCATAAACTCGCTAAAATTTATCTATGTATAGCCTATTCTTTCTTTCAGTACTATGAGTAGAACCCAGGCAGACTCTACCACCGAGATACATCTCCAGGTTTTTTTGGGGGTGGGCCCACACTGAGTTGCCCAGGTGGGATTCAAACTCACAATTCTGCCTCAGCCTCCCAAGTGCCAGGCTTCCTCTATTATTTAATATACCACATTAAATTGATCTGCTTATTTTACTTAAAATAACTTCAATCGTGGCTTTATGTAGTCAGGATCCTAAGTAAATTAATGGGTTTAATCTGTTAGAACTTCTTCCCTAGTATGATTATTAAGAGAAAATGTACTGAGTACTACCTAAAGCCATTTCTGATGGAATCAAATGCAATATGCACCACACTTCTGCTCTGCCGGCTAACAAAACATTCCCAGCTGCTAAACTGTCCGTGCACAGGAAAGACCACGAAGGGGAAAGTGGGAACACAGCTAAATGGCACCCTTAAGATAATGAGTAAGACTTTCTACTTCCTTCCACTGGAGTAGAGAGTTCACCCGAAAACAAAACGTGAGTTTTATGGTTACCTTTAGCAAAGAGTTTGGCGCAGTCATGGCACAGGGAGAAGTCGTGAGACCACTGCGCATCCCACCCTCTGCCTGGAGTTGTAGACCCACAGCTCTTGCAGCGAACGCACTTTGTACAGATCTGGGAAAGGAATTCAACAGGGAGTTCTTAGTTTCTTCCCTTATTTAAAAGAATCTCAATGGCAATTCATTTCCATATCTAACCTCTTTACTGAAATGACTTACAGTGAGGAAAAAAAAAAATTATACTGACACCTCCAAACAAGAGTATTCCTATTATTCCAAGTTATGTGACCCAAACCAGCCCATGACGATTCTTTTCAAAGCAGCATGATATGCGTTCTCACCCAAACTTTCTTTTTCTTTGTGGGTTTGGTGGGGTAGTTTGGTCCCAGGCACTCAGGGTGATAGCTGTTTCGGCACTTATTACACTCCAGCAGCTGCTGTAGAAAAACATGTTGGAAAAAAATGGCCATCACATCACCTTCACTAAACAACTATTACCTAGCATCCCATTCATATCTATCTTCAAGTATTATCTATCTTCAAGTAAGTATTATCTATCTTCAAGTAATATCTTCAACATATTATTAAAAAAGTTTAAAGGATGGGGATTTAGCTCAGTGGGGATTTAGCTCAGTGGTTAGAGTGCTTGCCTAGGAAGCACAAGCCCAGTGTTTGATCCCCAGCACCAAAAAAACCGGTTTAAATTTTCCCATATCTTCCTTACTCATAAACTATAGAGATTTATTTCCTGCCAAAGGCAGTAAGTACTAAGTAGTCTTATCAGACAGATTTTACTCATTTTTGGAATTTTTTCCAATACCATGTTTCCCATATTCTCAAAAGCAAAGCACAAAATCAGACAAGTGATTATACCCAATGAGTCAAAACAGAGAAAAGAATATAGCAAGGAAAAGAACACAGATACAACCCTAAAGTCGAAGATGGGAATAAAGAGTGCACCCCAGCAGTTCTGTTACCAAATGCCGCACCTTTGTTGCCTGGTGCTGCCTTCCACAGACATGACAAAACTTGCAGCGACGGCAACACCAATTTTCCAGCTGGTCCTCCAGAGGGCGCTCGCTCTCCTCTAAACAAAACTTATGGAAGGGCTCACAACACACTTGGCAATACACAAACTACAAGAACATGGAAACATAGAAGCGTGTCTAATTACATGTGGAAAGAAATATCAACCATTTCCGACTTAATACTCTGAATTTTAGATTTCATTGGCACATACAGGTTAAGCAAGGTTAAGCATCCATAACCTGAAAATCTGAAATCCAAAATCACTACAAGTGGAAAACTCCACACCTGAGCTTCAACTTTAATAGAGACTGTTTCATGCATAAAATTATTAGAAATATCATATACCATTGCCTTCAGGTTACATGTAAGGTATACATGAAAAAATGAATTGCATGTTTAGACTTGGGTCTGATCCCCAAGATACCTCATTATATACATGCAAATATTCCAATATTTTTTAAAAATCCAAAATAGGGGTTGGAAATTTAGCTCAGTGACAGAATACTTGCCTAGCAAGTGCAAGGCTCTGAGTTCGATCCCCAGCAAGCCCCCCAAAAATCTAAAATATTTCTGGTCTCAAATATTTCAGGTAAGAAATACTCATCCTGTGCTTAATTCAATATATTGAATTAGGCATAACTCAGGCAATACAGGATATTCAGGGGACACAGTAGTAACAAATGAATTATAAAGTAAAAAATAAATATAAGATTTAGCTGGATGTGGTGGCCCACACATGTAATCAACCCCAGCACTCAGGAGACTGAGGCAGTGGAGTGCTACGTGTTCAAGGCCAGCTTAGGTCACATAGTGAGTTCAAGGCCAGCCTGCACTACAAAGTGAGACCCTGTTTTAAAAAAAAAAAAAAATGGTTTAACAAAATGTGAGAATATAAACAAAGAATATGGGAATGTAAAGGAGTTGGGTAAGGGAAGAGAGGAAAGGGTTCTAAAGGTACAATTGTCAGCTGTGTTTATCCTTTCCATTTGTAATTTTAAAAATAAGTTATTTTCATACAGGATTTTCAAAAGTACTATTGAGGATAATCCAGAATTGTCTATTGCCAAAAAGAAATTATTGAGACAACTGGTCCCAACTAAAGTCCTCAGATAACAGTAATGCTCAAATGTTAATTTCCTGGTTTTGGTAATTACACTGTGGTTAGATAATAGAGTATCCTTGATTTTAGGAAATATATATTATGATAGCTAGAAAAAAAGGAGCATATGTCTACAACTTACTTTCAAAGTTTTAGAAAAAGAATGTTGATATTTAACATGTGTGCATACATATTTCTTATTCTGTAAAATATATCCATAAAAAGAAATCAAATATAAAATATTAACGCTTGGAGAGCCTGGGTGAAGGGCGTGTGGGAATACTTTACACTCTTACAGTTTTTTATAAATCTGAAATCATTATGAACATGGGAAGTTTTAAAATTCAAATAGAGAATTCGTCAGGCACTGATCATGTTTTAGGAGGGCAACACAGGTAGTGTGCTATTCATTCCCTAATTCGCTTTTACAATATACAAGATTTACATTAGAATAATTACACCCTGAAAAAATATTGTTTAATCATAGAAGTTGAAGAACTATGCAACAAAATATTGTTAAATTATTCCTGTCAGTAGTGTACCTGTGAATATAAAGCATTAGATCATGGAGGAAGAGAGATAAAACAGACCCTTGGCACTTGTAGATGGAATATTCCTAGTCTCAGTGATATCTAAAAAACTCTATGACTTACTACATCTTGTTTGTTCATAATAGGGACTAGGAAAATGTTTGCTTAATGAATGAATACTAGACGTTGTTTTTTGGGGGAGAAGTAGAGGGTTGAACCCAGAGCCTTTATACATGCTAACAATCTGTACTTTTGCTAATGCATAATTTAAAACAGCAGTGGGCAGAACCAAGTCTCCTACCTAGTATGTGAGTGGCTCTGGTTGCTCAAAATCAAGAGTTCAACCAGACCTTTGATTTTCTTTTGACTACTGAGTACCTACTTTATGTAATAAATAATTAGCTAAGTAAATGTGAGAACTGTGTGGGTCTTGGTTACATCCCTTATGAATGACAAAATACTGCTTCCTATTTAAAATTGTGCTACTGTTTTTGTTCTCTCACTACAAAAAAACAAAAAAGGCTAAAAACAAAGAAAACAAACCTTATCCATAATCCAGCCATAATCTTAATATTTGGGTGTTAATCCTTCCAGATTTTCTCGCTCCCCCTCCCTCCCTCTCGCTCGCACTCTCTCTATATACATAGTTTTGTTTGTTTTTGAGACAAGGTCTCACTGTGTAGTGCAGGCTGGCCTCAAAGTGCCAGCAATCCTCCCGCCTCAGCCTCCCAAGTGCTGAGATTGCATGCATGCATCACCACATCTGTTTTTTTTTTATTTTGGAGACAGGGTGTTGCTCTGTAGTCCAGGCTGGTTTGGGACTCACTAAGTAGCCCAGGCTGGCCTCAAATTCCCAGCAACCTTCCTGCCTCTCCCTCCCGGATGCTGGGATTACAGTTATCCTATAATTTTGTTTTAATGGGACAGGGTCTCCTTGTGTAGCACAGGTTGGCTTCAAACCCATGATGATCCTCCTCCCTCAGGCTCCAGAATGCTGGGATTACATGCATGCACCACCATGCCCAGCTACTCTAATTCTTTTATCCAAGACTCCCTACTGATGGACTTTTGAGTGGTTTTCTAATTTTTTATCATGAAAAATGATGAAATGAAGTTTCTCTCTCTCTCTCTCTCACACACACACACACGCGCGCGCGCGCACACACGCACACACACACACACACACACACACACACACACACACACACACACAGAGGCCAATTTTATCTAATTACTAAAATAAATAAACACCTGGAATGCAACTGCTGGGTTAGAGGGTATATCATACCTGTTTTAAAGGTTAACACATCCAGTTATTATAAACAATGCACTCAGAATGTAATTTATTTCTATTTCCACCATTAGAAAATATCCATTTCTGCACGATTCTTTTTCTCATTGATGCTTTTTCAAATTAACTGCTGAGAGCTGTTATCTATATAAGGGGCTTTGGTAGTCAATATAAAACAACCATTAACAGCCTCTCTTTACAGAACACAATTTTTCCCATGTTTGGACATTTAGCAGAAGAATCAGAACTCTAATACAGACTGAATTTAAGAGATGAAACTATTTGTTACTCTAAAAAGTAGCAGATTCCTTCCCAAAATTTTAAAAATACGTAAAAATATCTCATTAGTTAGTTTAAACAGAGAAATAGTATCTGCTATCAAATGCCAATACAAGAAGAATACAACAATTTCTTTCATCCACAACAAAATAATCCACTGTTACTCTTCCTAGGATACAAAGAAGCAGGCTACCTTACCTCCACATGCCCACTACTGGCACAGAGAAAGCAAACCACCCTGGGTGTTATTGGAACAGAGGTCAAGATTCCTAAACCTCCCATCTCCCATACATTTTCTGCTTCACAATCCTCCTGTTGCGGGGGGGATAAGTGGAGAGAGGGGAGAGGGGGAAAGAGGTGGGCAAAAAGAGAGAGAGAGAGAAAGACATTAAGATCACTTTGCAAGTTTTACAATGCCAAAATAAGGAAGAATAAAACCAGAGTGATATCAGAATATTGAGGGTATTTCATTTCAATGGATCCAAAAATAACTGCTGCTTTAAAAAATTTTAATCTCAGGCATAAACCAGCAAAAGACTCATCTATTGTTTCAATTCTTACTAAATATATTACAAAAATATATTGAGACTGAATTTCCTTCATTTTATTAATTCTGGCAACCATCATGGTTTGCTCATTCCTAAGTGAAATAATTTTCTCACATAGTGCTCAGGGCATTATGGGTATGGAGCATTTCAATGGCTGTCTTCACTTAGTTCACAATGACATTACACTATGACACAGACGAGAGCTCTCACAACACCTGAACTCACCTGTTAACTTTAGTTCTTATTTATTCCTTTAGTCAGTGCTGATTTCCTCTTTCAACACCTTTAGTAGCACTATTTTCTGTATTTAAAGGCCATGACATTCAATGAATTCCATGATCACTACATATTTTTACCTTAAAGTCCACTCTGATCCTGTGGACTCCATCTGCTGGGATTTTTTGCTTGGAGCTATTACCATTGGAGAGAGTGCTGAGGATATTCAAAGTGCCTGCATTCTCGGGCTTATTGACTGGAGGTGGTTTCTCCTAAGGAAACACAAGATGAATATAAAACAAAACCACTGTAATCCCAATACTTGGGAGGCTGAGGCAGAAGGCTCATCATGAGTTTGAGGTCAGCCTGGGCTACACAGTGAATTCAAAGACAGCCTGATCTACATAGCAAGATCCTGTCTCAAAAAACAAACAAACAAAAAAGAAAAATAAATAAAAATACAATAAATAAAACCACACCTTGTTTACTTTCACATTTGCAACAAATAATGCAAATGCCAAATTTTATTAACAGATCTGGAAAACATGTTTCTAACATAAGTATCCTATAGAAACAAAAGTAATCTTCAGAGAATTCTTAAATCCTGTCTCTGTCTATAATAAATCAAAATAGTAGACACATGTAACAGTGATTTTTTATGAACACATATTGTTAAAGTGTACTGAGAAAATTGCAAAAAACAAAGAGCAGATTCCTAGGCTACAAAATGAGGGGCTATAAAGAAGGAGAAAGCTAAAAGGGTAAGCGATCAAAAGACATGGGCTAAACCCTAAATCCGAAGTTAGTTCAAGAAATTCACTGCCATCTACATAGAAACAGAAAAGCAGTTTCACTCAATCACGCAAATGTCAAGGACAAGGCTTTTACCTACTGAATAGAACTCGTCTCTGAGAAATGGCAGAGAAACAAAGGTCCTCCTCACCTTTTCTTTTGGTTTTTGTTTTACAGGGATACTTGGGCGTGGAGCCACTTTTTTCTGCTTGTTTTGCTCAGGACCTAAAGAATTCAAAATAGATTGTAGTCAGGTGCTGGCAATGACTGTTAGGATGGACTGGCCTGTGAAAAGAGAAGCTTTAAAAAAAAAAACAAAATAGGCTTCAAATAGGAAATTAAGGCAATATCTCTAACCAACCTACCTTCCTACCTTCCTTCCTTCATGCTAGGGATTGAATTTAGGGCCTTACACTTACTAATTTTTTTTTGCTTCTACTTCTTTGTTATTATATGGTACTTAAAAAAGAGTTAATTTTCTTGACGACTAAACATTTCAGGTTTCCAAATACAGACACCAGGGCTTCACCCATCATTCCTGCCTTCTTCACTCACCTGACTCTGGGGGTGGAGGCTGCTTTTTCTTGGGCTCACTCGGTGTGGTCTTGGGAACTTCTTTTCGTGGTGGTCCGGTGGTGGGTGGCTGAGGGGGAAGGACGGGTGCTGGCTGCGAGACTTGCTTGCTGGACTTTCTGGAAGCTGGAGTGGTAACTTGTTTGGGTTCGGGGCCGGGGACAGAGGCGCTCCCTTCCTCGCTCTTCTCCTCTACTGGCTTTCTGGGCGGAGGCTCACTGCTGCTCTTCTTCGGGGCAGGATCCTCTCGTGCTGATGGGGTAGGTTTCTGATTGGCATCCACCACGTTCTTCACTACAGTGCTCTCTCTGCTCTCTTTCCTTTCACTGGTCTTAGACTTTTTCTCTTTCTTTTTCACAGCTGGAGAACAAAACAAGAAGATCATCCATCTACAAGTGAGAAAAATTTTCCTTACCCAGACTTATAGAAATGTAACATAATCCTGTTCTCATTTTCCTGCAGCTAAAGTGGGCACTGAAAGGCTCAAGGAGTTAATGCCATGTTGATCAGATGAAGTAGGTATACTTTTATTATTTTAGGAAATGTGATGGATTATGATTTTATATGACATTCTAGAAAACTTTTATTATGGAAATTTTCAAACATATCCCAAAATACAGGAAGGAGTCAAATGAACTCCCATGTACCTACCATCCAGATTCAACAACCACCCTTTCCCCACGAAAAAGCAGTATTTTACAAAAAAGAAAAAAAACCCCAAACCATACTATTCTCTTTATACTAGACATATGTAACTACATGACATTAAAGCAGGAAGTATTGGGAAGAGATCTTTTTACAACATTACCTTTAGCTTGTTTCTGAAGGTAGGCTTTGGAAGGCATCCACTGTAGATTCTGACATTTTCTCATCCTAGAATAACAAGGGATAAACCATAAGACAAATCGCATTTAAAAGAGAAGCAAGTGAAACAAGTGTTCATTTGTCTGCAGGAATCAGTGAAGCTTTATTCAAGTTCATTTTGACAGCTGAAACAAGGACTGTTCATTTCTCAGGTTAAATGTGAGCCTATAAAATCCTTGGATAGGGGTCAGAGATTTAGCTCAAGTGGTAGAGCACTTGCCTAGCAAGTGCAAGGCCCTGATTTCAATCCCCAGCACCCCGCCCCCACAAAAAAAAACCCTAAAATCCTTGGATCACCAATGTTACCTGCCTTTAGGACCTAAAAGGAGCAAATATCAAAATATTTTTGAAATGGGACTCAAATTTCTAGTAACTCAGTACTGACTAGCATTGCACAGATAATTGGTTAGTATTTCTTGTACTGCTCCTTTATGAAATTTTATATTCACATTTATACAAAATGGACTAAAATCACCCAGGTCCTTTGCCACTGTAATGCTACAGGTATGTATCATGGCTTTAATATATATTTCACCTCTCAATTTAAATGTATGAGACTCAAACTTAACTTGAAGTCTAAAATTGCACCAAATCCATTCCAACACCTAAATTCAGTGCAATTTTATCTTGCTATCATGTACCATTTTGCAATATGTGAATTAGTTAACCTCTTAGCATTAATTGGCCTGAGACAAGACTCCTGCTTAAGGCCAGACCAAGCCAAAGCACGGAACGGCTTGTCTCCTAGAAGCTCTTTCCTGAAGTAAATAATGCAGTATTTCCCTCAACTATGGTTTTTATCGTTGTTGTTCATTTTTGTGGTACAAGGGATTGAATCCTAGGCCTTCACACTGTGCTACATCCCCAACTCTTAAGTTTTTCTATTGGTTTTTTGAGACAGGGTCTCACTAAGAAGTTCATGTTGGCCTCAAACTCACACTGATACTCCTGCCTCATCCCCGAGTGCTGGGATTATAAACATGCGCCACCACACCCAGCCAAATTTTCATTTTGAGATAGTATCTCACTAAGTTGCTAAATTACCTAGCCTGGGCTCAAAACTGCAATCCTTGCTACCTCTGCCTCAACTATGCTTTATATTAGCCACTTTCATGCCATTTATTCATTCACTCATTTATACAGCAGATATCTATTTCTTGTACTGGGCACTTAGTGAGATGCTCTAAAATTTCTGTTTATGTGACTCCTGATTCATTTTAAACAACTTATCCCAGAAGGCAGAGAGTAACCCCACTAACTGACTATGGGGGCAAGAAAGGCAGGGGAAGAAAGGTAGAGTATTAAAAAATTCTTTACAGGGGTTGGGGATTTAGCTCAGTGGTTAGAGTACTTGCCTTGTAAGCACAAGGCCCTGAGTTCGATCCCTGGCACCAAAAAAAAAAAATTCTTCATCAAAAATTCCGAGCCAGATGTGACGGTGTATGCTTCTAATCCCAGCTACTTGGGAAGGCTGAGATGGGGGGATTGCAAGTTAGAGCCCAACCTGGGCAACTTAGTGAGACCCTGTCTCAAAAAAATAAATGAATAAAAAAGGACTGGGGATGTAGCTCAGTGGTAGAGTACAAGCACCACCAAAACAAAAACAAAAAAACAGGGGGATGGGGATTTAGCTCAGTAATAACAGTACTTGCCTAGCAAGCGCAAGGCCCTGAGTCGATCCCCAGCACCCAAAAACAAACAAACAAACAAAAGAACCACCATATGTATGAAAAGATCCTGAAAGAGAGTCAGAAAACACAGAGATTTAGGCAAGCTATCTCCGAAGTTTCTTGCATGCCATAAAGATAAAAGTGATTTCAGTTTTGACACATAAATACACCTAAGTGTGTCAAGTTAAGAAATTTCCCAGAATGGCAATGACTAATATGGAAGTCGCTAGTCGTATGTGGATATTTAAATTTAAATTAATTAAAACTAAATGAAGTTAAAAATGTAGTTCTTTAGCCATGCTAACCACATGCCAAGTGCTCAATAGCCACATGTGCCTAGTGACTGCCACAGGGAACTGAGCACACAGAGAACACTTACGTTATTGTAGAATGTTCTATTAGACAGTATTGCCCCAGAGTATTTACTTAAGCAGAGCCCAAACCTAACCACATCACACAGTCCAACTTTGCAACCAATCTTGCAACCCAAGGAGATTCAATACGACCACCACTTTCAGTTTCCAAGTGCATCTCTGCACTAAACCAGAGATAAGTAAGCAACCTCAAGGCTGGGAGGTTAGCACCTTGGAGTAAGAGCCACTCACTTGCAGCACTGCTTCTTTATATTGCGGCCACCAAACTTGGGCTTGTCTAAGCAATTAGTGCAAACACCACAGTCCTCAGGCACCTGGCAGCCGGGACACTGCCCACACCGCCTTGATCGTCGTCCTTTCTTCACCGGAGGTTCCTGAGGTGCCTTGTTTCTGGTAACAGGTTTAATTGGTTTGATAGGTGGAGCAAGAGGTTCAGCATCTTCTGAGCCAGCAATTGATGACTTGTCTGTTAAAGAAATGTCATTAGTTCCAAGGGAATGTCTAACCCATTCTTGGGAGTTACAGTATTAGATACATTCAAATCTCCTTTTAACTGGTAGTCCAAAACTGAAATACATTATAATAAAAATCGTTATACAGAGAACTCAGTTTTATTTAAATGTTTAAAAATGCCTCTAACTTGTAGCTGAATGAAAGCAAAATTCCAAATACTAAAAAAGAAAAAAAAAGTCTAATCTAAAATGAAGAATATGAACTTAATGCTTCTAAGGGTTCTCTAAACTCCCACATTCATTAAGAGCAGCTACCCCGCATCTCAGAACTCTACAGCAGTCATGAGAATGTGCCTCACATATTTCAATTCCAGGAAGCATAACTGCCCAAAAGGCCCAGCTGCTGCATGCTGGAATCCAGTGGTGTGAAGAGGCCATACTTACCACAGTGGCAGTGACTCAGTACAGCAGAGATACTAAGACAGACTTGTTCTTGGGAGACACGAGACAGACACCTCTGACAGCCAATTTTTATTCAAAGACTCCCTGACAGCTTTGCCAAACCACTCTTATACCGCAAGGCAATCTAAGAAGGCTCTGCCCAATCTTCCCTCAGTCTCTCCTTCATGCTGGTCAGATCTGCTTTACAGTCTGACAGCTCTCCCAGTAATTCCTGACTACCTCCCCTTTTTCTTTCTTGGCTATTTCTCCTAATAAACATCTTCATGCCTTTAATTCCTTCCAGCTCTCTGTTTTTCAAAAGACCCAGATGAACTATGACAGCCAAATGGACATCCCCAAAACGACCAGCAAACAGAAAGTCTGCTCACACTCCGAGGGTGACTCCCCAGACCTACCATCGTTTCCCATGGAAGACAAAATCTTTTCGCGTTCTTCCCATGGTAAGGCACTCAGGGTGGGCATGTCATCAGGAAACACAGCTCGTTTTCGGCCAAGGGCAACGGCAGCTCTTCTGCAGACATGTTTAATCCGGGGCCCTCGCACAGAGGTCTCCGATGAATCACTTTCTTGACCCTAAATTCAAAGCAGGCCAAAAACAATGACAACCATATATATTACAAATGTAACTAAATGACACCAACGTATATTTGATCACTTTATTATGATCTAGCATCAAAACATACAAGTCTAATTACTCTCAGCTGAGAAAGTAGTATCGATATACAGAATCTAACTACTTCCACATCCTAAAATTACCACCACAAAAGACCTCTCGTCAAAAAACACAAATCAACTAAGCTTCTATTCCCAATTAGACTTCTTTACATTTCTCAAAATTCAAACTGCCAGTCTATACAGTATTATCAACAGGGCCATTCTAATAGTCTCTTTCTTATATTTCCTTGATGAACAGGGAGGAAATAGCCTATAAATGGATATAAAAAAGGCCATGGCCCCAAGCAGAAGTATCTTGAATTTTAAGAAGCCATTGTCCCTACCATGAGGAAGCCAACCAAAAACATTCGACATGGTTTCTGAAATAAGTCCTATTACGTTGCTGCTAAAACTCTCAACTTCATAGAAATTAATGTAAATATGACCCTAGGTTGAATAACAAAAACAAAAAACAAAACAAAAAAAAAACTAAGCTGTGGCCACCTTAACCTAATTCAGCATGACAGTACGATCTACTTACATGATAACTCTTTTTAAAAAACCTAAAGATCAAGTTTTCTCAGGAAAGGACATGCCTAGTTCATTTTTTTTTTTAATTGCTGTTTTTGGCAAAAATTTGTTTGGGATCTTCTTAACAAACTGAATTCTACAGCTTTTCTGTTCCACAATTTAAGGCTAGGTGTTTCTCATTGTATCCCACAAATATCTCTTATCTATTGCTCTAATCACCCACTACTCGGAGGAAGAGAATGTTCACCTCTAGTTTTCTATTCTACCAGGGAAAGTAAAAGTTTGATTATAAAAATATTCAAAATTAAGTCACAGATTCTACTGCACCAAACTGATGAGGTACAAACAACTCGGCAGCCTCTGTAAAATTGTTCCAACCTATCTTTCAGCTACTTAGTTCACCACTTTATGCACTCTTCAGCAGCACATACACTTAGTTCACCACTTTATGCTCTCTTCAGCAGCATATATACTTAGTTCACCACTTTGCCAGCTACCCAGTGTTGCTACAATACATTTCATACTTTTCCAATCTACCGACACCATTCCTACTACACAGAAAGTTAATGTCTTTTTATTTTCTACTTATTTCTACCAGTCCTTGAAGGACCACTGCAAATACTACCATCTCCACCGTACTTTTCCTGATTACCATAACTGGAAGTAACTGAAACACTAAGACCTACTCACAGGAAGAGCTTGGCAAATTGCTGTTTTCAACAGGTAAGATGGAAATGAGTACCTGTGCTTTGGGCTGGTCAGTCTGTTTAAGACTCTTACTCTTCTCAATCTTGCAGAGCTGGGCTTTGGCCTTTTTTAGGAGGCTGGCAACTCTCTTGTCAGTCATTGGAAGCTTGTCTGCCTGAGCCAACATGGAGCCTATGGAGGAAGTGGAATGTTTAACAGTGCTAGATGAAGGAGTGGAAAGGCAGAGGGTTTTCTCCTTCTCCAGGGATGGGGCAGTTGGGCCGAGGTCCAAGTTGGTTTTTTCCAGATTTCCTCTCCCTTTCTTTATAAGTATTTTGGTTTTGACAGTTGTTGTATCCCCAAGAGTCACAGAAGCAATATCAGTCCCAGAATCAAGTGATGAAGACTTCTTCCGCCCTGTTGCTTTTTTGGCAGAAGAAGAAGTGGCAACATCTTCACCAACAACCTTCTCTTTGGAAACCCTACCCACAGGATACAAAGCAGAACTACTCTGAATTTCTGATCCCTTTTTCCTTTTCTCTTTCCTTGACTCCCGCTTATTCTCCTTTTCTCTCTCCCGGTCTCTCTCTCTACTCTTGTCCTTCTCCATACTCTTGTCAGCATCTCGATCTTTGGAGAGCTCCTCGGGGGCCTTGTCTTTATTTCTCCCCTTCTCGGTCTGAGAGCCTGGGGTGAACCAAGGGAAGAGAGGAGTAGGACTACTTGATGAAAATGGCTCTGCTGGAGCACTAGTTTGCTTCCTTGGTCTCTGATTTTTCTCTGTAGATTCCCCAGACTGAGTCAGGGAATGAGAAGGAAAAGTAAAAGTTGGGTTTAAGGCACTAGTGGCAAGAGGACTAACAGAAATGCTTAATGAGGAAGAGACAGAAGACGGAGGAGTGAGAGGTGACAGCTCAGAAGTACTAAGCCTTCCGCTTCTTGTCCTCATGGAGTGAGAAGGAGATCTTGGTTCAGATCGAATAGGACTAAACACTTTTCTTTTCCTTTTTCTACTAGATACTCCTGAAGATGATGTACCAGCAGAAGTTCGATTACTAGGCAAGGTGACAGACTCAAATATTCTAGAGTGTGCCTCGCTTGGAGTAAATCTTGGAGCTCTAAGAAGAGGGCTCCTTTTGTGCATATCAAACCTTGTTCCAGAATGGAGTGGTGAAAACAACCGGGCTGAAGCAGCAGTACCAGATGTAGAAAAACCAGATGCAAAGCCAACATCCTCAGGAGTTAGTGGAGGGGGTCGGAAATTATCAAATATTGGTTTACGAATCAGACCTTCTTTGGCATACTTTGCTGAGGAAAAGTATTGTGGCTCTGACCTAGAATGCTTTAAAGAAGTCCACCTAAATGTTGGTTCTCGCAAAATAGATTTTCGCTTCCCTTGCATGGGAGCAGCAGAGGCAGGCAAAAACGGTGATGCTAAGGGGATCGTTGGAGGCATGAGCCAAGGTGTGTGGTCAGAGATGCTGGAGGCTGGCTGCAATGGAGGGGGGGGAGTAAGCAGAGGTGGAGGTGGAGAGGAGGAGGTCTGCTGCTGGGGGGCACTTTGTAGAGTTGATAATTTTTTAGTTGTTCTAGATCCAAAACTTCTCTCCGACACCGAGTACCTTCTGCTTCTCCTGTCATTACTCTCATTTTCTGGGGACTGGGAAAGAGGCAGTGGAGTATGAACTTCAGGGGTGTCACTCCGCTCTTCAGGAAGTACCTGAATCTCCTCAGAGGCCTGAGAATCTGTGGAGGTATCAACACTGGGGCTACTAGATCGGGAGGAGTCTGAAGACATTTGAGAGGAGTGTTGAGAAGCTGCACTTGATTTTTCAGAAGATCCACAGGATGTGGCACTGAATCTACTATTCGGTGTAGACTCTAGTCGGGCTATTTTAATTGGAGGGTCATAATCTTCATCCTCTATGAAGCGCCGAGGGGTTTTAATGATCCGTGAGGAGATAGCACTGACAACAGGCATGATGAACTGCCGGATATTTTTGACCTGTGTCTTCACCTTTCTTCCTTGCAGCTGAGCTGCTTCTTTCTCAATTTTCTTTTGAGCCCCCTTCTTTGCCCTCTGCAAGAGTTGCTTAGCAATTGTTGCATCTGTCCTTTTAGAAGAAGGAATAATCCTGACTGGCTTAATCCTTCGAGGGCTTTGTCTGACAATTGTCTTATCTTCTTTTGTCAGTGGAGGTGTTCCTTCCTTGTCTTTCCGGACCTTCTGGGGCTTTTCCAGTTCAGAATTAATGAGAAGACCTGTAGGGGTCTTTATCCGTTCTGTTGAAGGAGGCCGTCCCCGCCGGCGTACAATCTGTACCCCTTTCCTTCCTATTTGAAGCTTCCCTGTCTTAAACTTAGACTTGAGAGGAGAAAGTTTACCTGCTCTTAATTTTTTAATCTTTGTGGCTTGCTGAAATGTAGCAGAAGGTGTCCGTTTAATTTTTTTCAGGCTATCTTCTTTGTTTCCCTTTGGTAACTCTGAAATGTCCTTTCCGTGTGTTATTTTAATTTTTACTCCAGGGAAGGTAGGTGGTCTTCCTCTCTTCTTTTCTATATTTTTAGAATCTTTCTTCTTGATCTTATCTCCAGATTTGGTCTCTGATTTATTTAGAGGGGAAAACACAGGTGGGTCTGAGAGGATAGCTGAATTTCGGTCAGAGCCACTTCTAGGTCTCCCGCGAGGTTTTCGAGGACTAGTTTTAACTGTGTATAGAAATTAAACAATGAAGAGCATATATTTAGCTGTGCAGTTCAGGTCTTAGCTAAGCTGAATATAATTAATACAGGCCATTTTGTACCAAACTCAACTTGGGTCTACTGAATCAATAAAACATCTTAATTGTGCTTAGTATCTTTTCACCAAAATTTTGCCTAAAAGAAATCAAGTAAATAACATTCCACCTGAAATAACATTTAAATATTTTTTTGATACAAAAGTCAAGATGATTAGCAGTTTCCAACTGAAAAGTAATATAGAAAATGGATTTTCCTACAACTTTAGATGAGCAAAAGGTTTTTTTCCTCCCTGAATTTAAAGCAATTAAAAAAAAAATCTATACTTCCTTATTCTAGCCACCTCTTAAGAGTAACATTTAAGAACATGCTTCTAGTAAGTCAACCCAACTTTTCAGTCTGGAATTTTGGCTTTGAGTAAAGTTGAACAAGGTCCTCTTCAATCAACAATATATCAACTTACGTAGGAAAAAGCTTCTATGTAACTCTGCATCCTGTATTTTTAATCTGTTTACCAAAGTCAATTAAAGTTTTACTGAATAGAAAAATATTCATTCATAAGATCTCAGAACATCACTGTATTCTGTAGAATGCGAACTGATCAGAGAAGTGACTAATGATATGTCCATTAATCTACTCTCTTATCTGGGGGTTCTTAAACTAGTTAGTCCCAAGTTACCAAAAGATTTAACATGAAATATGTTAAGAGCAAATCAGCAACTTATGAGATCAGGTTTCTTCTATTTTAAATAAAAGGAATGTGCCAGTTTATAAATCAGCTCAATTTGTTATGTATCAAGAGAGTTAAGAATACAAGATGTCTCCAATACTCATATAAACCTGTATGAAAATGTACTAAGAGCTGCCCATGCTATCATCTCTTCTCTCTTGACTTTTGAGTGTTTTATAAGACAACATCGTTCTGAGACTAAAACCTCCCTGCACAGGCACCGAAAGCGATATAGGCCATTACAAACATTTTTACTATGGAGCCACTTTCTAAGAGAGCAGAAATCAAAGGTTTTAATGCTGAGCTTTTTAAATAAAAATGCATTCCTCACCAATTAACTTATGAAATTTCCCTTAATAGATTAAAGATTTACAAATTCATTCTCAATATACACTAATTATAACAAAAGGCATAGATAGAAGACAGGAGAGAAACTACCTCTCATTTGTTAAATAATGAAAGATATCCAGATGATTTTTAATAAAAAAAGACAACATTCAAGATAAACTGATAACCAAGGAAAAAAGAGGAAACCATCATAAAAGAGTTGTGAATTAATAAAAACCTCCTGCCCAGAAGTGCAAGATTCTTTTATTACTGTGGGTGACTTGAACTGGGCCACTCAAAGGGCTTTCTCAATTTGGAAAACCTCTTCTATCCTACTTTTAAAATAAGCTTCTGGTACCTAAGTAGAAAAAGCAGTTCTGCTGCTCGCTTCCTTAATCCACAGCACATCCGAAGAACTCACACACTGGTTATAAATAATTGCTCGTGTATTTTCTTGGCCTCATTTTGTCAGCTGTAAGTGAAAAGTTAGACCAGATGATCCCTAAAATCCCTTTTCTATAATATGAAGATTTAAGATTTTACTGCCTTAAAAAAATTTGTTTTTCTGGCTTTCTGAGACAGGGTCTCACTATATAGTTCAGGCTGGCTTTGAACTTGCAGCAATTCTGCCTCAGCCTCTGGAGTGCTGGGATTATCATGCCAGCTAAGATTTTATCACATCTTAAACAGACACTTGCCTCTGTCTAAAGAGCACAGATACTTAGACATAATTAGCTAACTTCTCCCAAATAGAAAAGAAAAACTGTCAATGTGGGTGTCTGAGTTAGATTACTATATAACAGTGATGGTGAACCCTTTAGAGCTTTCAATGGTAACAAACAGCCAGCTATGGCACATGTGCCATAGGTTTGCCACCACTGCTATATAATATGGTTACTCTTTTTTTTTTTTTTTTTTTGGTGCCAGGGATTGAACTCAGGGCCTTGCACATGCTAGGTGAGCACTCCAACCGCTAAGCTAAATCCCCAGCTCAGCATGCTAACTTTTTAAGCAAGACCCAAATACCAGCAAACATCACAAACTGTCAGTGTCAAAGAGCAAAATCTGCTAACGACAGCATACTTAATTAGACTGTCTAGCCACATAAAATCAAAGTAAACCATACAAGAAGTCAGAATGCTAGCAAGATGGGGAATGTATTTTCCAACAAAAGATCTTCAGCTCTCTGCCATACAGAACTGAATTATGCAAACCACTAAATGTTATTTCTATTGACAACCGTCTAGAAACTGCCTGAAAGTCTAGAATTTCAAGACATTCTAGATTGTTTGTGAGAAAAATGACAAATATTACTAATAAATGGTAACATCTCATATAACTTTTTTTTACTTTTTATTTACTTGTTTTTGAATCAGGGTCTTACTATGTAGCCCAGGCTGGCCTTGAACTCACAGCAATCCTCCTGCCTCAGCCTCCCGAGTGCTGGGATTACAGGCGTGTGCCACTATGCCCAGTTTAACTTTTTTTTATTTTAATAGTCTTTCAAGGATCAGGTAACTAGTTTCATATAGTACCAAATTTTATTATTAGTTCTTTGACAATAGCAGACCAGATTTCATCTGTAAAACACAATGGGTAAATTATTCCCAAAGGCATAAATACTAGCATATTAATATATAAAAATGCTTTTTAGTAGGTTATCTTCAAGCCTTCCAGGTTTCCCCATAATTCTGTGGAAACCTATCTACTAAGCCCCAAGTAGTTTCCTGAGAGAAGCACACTAGATAAACCAAATGTAGCCTGACAGGGAAGCATCCCATAGAGAAATCTAGTTCCTGAGTCATTTCCTATCCCCAAAGTTGTAGATCATCCTTTAAATGCAAGGAAGGCAAAAGGAAGCCACAACCTCCTAACAAAAAGAACTTAAAGGCACCATGTGCTTAACTGGTCATACCTGAAGGAGACCTTGCAGGACTTCGCACTCTGACTTCTTCATCTGAGCCAAAACCTAAGAACTGCTCATCCTACAACAAAGGAAAATTATTTTAAAATCAGAGGCAGAAACATGAAAGTGAACATACCCCCAAAGAAATGCCCAGAGGAGACAAATGAATTTGGAAAATTAGCCTCTACATATTAATCATCATCATCCAAATGGATACTATAAATAACTAACATTGAAATACATGTACCTAGCCATATAGCTTCATCATAGACACATAAGAATTGTTTAGTAACTGAACAATGCATTGAAATTTCATCTTTGGTGCATAGTACACATGGGTTGTCCTACATTTTAAACTACAGATACAGCCCAAAACAATTAAAGGATAACTTTAATTCAAGTAAGCAAATCAGTACAATTGTAGAAATATACAGCCCCAATGAAACAAACAAATGCTTTTTAACAAGTATTTAAGTCTACAAAAACATAAGGAATAACATAAATAATAACCTCTTGCCTACAAAATATTAATAGAGACTGAAAGTGCCATAATTGTCAGTTCCTTAACTCAGGAATTGACATTTAGATGTGATTTCTATATATTTGAGATCCAGAGATTCTCAACATGCATTTTATGGCATCATTTTAAAATGCCCTGTGATAAGAGACTTAATGGTGGGCAGCAGCATTGATGAAAGAGATCATAAATTGACCACATATAGGGTGAAATCCTTTCACTTACAAGAAGGCATCTTATTTTTAGTTCCACTTGCAAAAGACAAAAAAATGCAAAATCTTCTTACCTCTAACTTTTAAATGCCTTAAAAAAAACAAAAACTAAGGATTCATTAAAGTTCTCAAGAAAGGCAGTCTATTGAAACAAACCGATTACCAGAAATTCACTGATTAACAAAAACTAATTCAAGTCCTTCCCAGAGACACAAAGAAATAGAATTTCAGATTCCAGAAACAAAATCCACATAAAAGAAGAAAAAATAGGGAATAAAGAACAGACTTGTTTGAATCTCCAATTCATACTGGTTAAGACTCACACGAAGTTCCAGTGACTAAAGGCCCCAGATTTTGCTCTGAGGAGCTAAGGTCACACATATATGAATGAAACTGGTGAGTCTTCTGCTGAACAGTTAGTTCTTTACCCTGTTACTTTAAAGCTTTTTAAAATACTTTTCCAACAGGAATATATTAAAGGGTAACTATAACTTTTTAGACAAATTAGCAGATTCAATTCTTAAAATTAAATGTATTTAAGGAGCAAAATAATTGGAGCCAAACCTTTGTACACAGTACCTGAGACACAATTTTTTTTAGTTTTTTTGGTGCTGGGGATTGAACTCAGGGCCTTGCACTTGCTAGGCAGGTGCTCTACCACTGAGCTAAATCCTCAACCTGACACAATTCTTATTAAACTCTAGAAAAAGTTTTTATTTTGAGATTGCTAAGATCAAATTAGTTAAGAAAAACCTGAAATTCCCTTCAAAGAGATTTATTTGAAGTATTATAATTCTAAGAATGTGCTAAAATTAAATATAAGTAATATATACTGGGTACTTTTTAGAAAAGTTTATCACTAAGAGCAAATTCTTGTATTCTTTTTGGTTTAAAATTTTACAGTACACCTTACTGTGAAGCACCATTTGTGACTAAGAAAAATTCTTATCTCTTCATCTTAAAACAAGTTAGGACATAACCTAAGACTCGTGGAAATGAGCTCCAAATAAATTTCTGCAATGATTTTTCAGGATTTACACTTGTAGGCTACGAAGTTACCAAAAAAGAAGACAACTCAACAAAAATGCAAGTAACAACGTTATACTAAATGGGGGAAAAACTGGGCTGGGGATTGAGCTCAGTGATTACAGTACTTGCCTAGCAAGTGCAAGGCCCTGAGTTCAATCCCCAGCACCAAATAAATAAATAAATAAATGGGGAAAAACTGGAAGGAGTTTTTTCTAAAATCAAGAGTGGGACAAAGGAGTCCACTCTCACCATCTCTGTTCAATACAACACTCAAAATGTTAGCCACAGTAACCAGGCAAGAGAAAGAAAGAAATGGAGTAAGTGTAGGAAAGGAAGAGGTCAACTACCCTTATTTGCAGACATATGATCCTTTACCAAGAAGACCATCAAAACTCCAAAAGACTCTAATAAACAAATTCAGCAAAGCAGCAGCATACACAAAATCCATACACAAATATCAGTACTGTTCCTGTACACCAACAATGAACCCACTAAGAAGTAAATTGAGAAACCTTAAAAAAAATTCCTAGGAATTAACCTAACCAAGCAAGTGAAAGAGCTCTGTAACCAAGACTATAGTACTCTTAAAAAGATACTGAAGAGGACATCAAAAAACAAGACATGCCCTGTGCCTGGATAGGCAGAACCAACACTGTCAAAACACCTGTGCTTCCAAAACATACACAGATTTAAACCAATCCCAATTAAAATACAAACACCATTCTTCACAGAACCAGAAAAAAAAAAAAATCCTAAGATTTGTACAGAACCAGAAGAGACCCAGAGTAGCAAAAGCAATCCTGGGAGGCAGGAGCAGACCAAGAAGCATCACAATCCTGGATTTTAGGTTACATTGCAAAGCTACAATGGTAAAGACAGCATGGTACTGGGACAAAAACAGACGTGGATCAACAGAGCAGAATTGAGGATGCAGAAACGATCCCAGGCATAGTTGGTTATCTGATCGATCTTTGACAAAAGGGCCAAAAACATACAGGAAAGACAGCCGCTTTAACAAATGGTGCTGAAAACTGGTTGTCTGCCTACAGAAAATGAAACTAGACCTGTATCTCTCTCCTTGTACTAAAATCAAATCAAAATAGATCAAAGATCTGGATATTAAAACAGAAACACTGAATCTGCTGGAAAGATAAAATACATAAAACTCTTGAAGACATCACAGGCAAGAACTTTCTGAACAGAACCCAATTGCACAAAAAATAACAATAATGATTGACAAATGGGATTATATCAAATTAAAAAGCATCTGCACAGCAAAAGAAATACACAACACAAGGAAGAGCCCGGTGTGGTGGTGCGTGCCTGTAATCTCAGCACTCGGGAGGCTGAGGCAGGAGGATAACCTTGCAAGCACAAGGCTCTTAGTTCGATCCCCAGCACTAAAAAAAAAAAAAACACCAAAAACCAAACAAACAAATGAACAAACCACAACACGGGGAAGAGACGATCTACAGAATAGCAAAAATTTTGCCAGCACCTCCTCAGACAGATGACTAATATCTACAACATACAAGGAATTCAAAAAATTAGACCCCTCCAAAATAAAAGACCCAACCAAAAAAATGGCACATGAAACGAACAGATACTTCTCAAAAGAAGTACAAATAGCCAGTAAGTAAATGAAAAAATGCTCAGCATCTTTGGCTATTAGAAAAATGCAAATCGAAACAATACCAAGATTCCATCTTACTCCAGAAAGAATGGCTATGATTCCTCAAAAAACTAAAAACAGGAATTCCATTTGACCTGGCTATACCTGGGTATCTTCCTAAAAGAGTTAAAAATATCATATTATAGTGATACATGCATATCCAAGTTTATAACAGCACAACTTATAATAGCTAAATCTTGGAAGTGGTCTATAGGACCACTATATATAAATGGATGAAGAGGGGTTGGGGATTTAGCTCACTGGTAGAGCGCTTGCCTAGCAAGCACAAAACCCTGAATTCGATCCCCAACACCAAAAAAAAAAAAAGGATAAAGAAAACGTGGTATATATGTACAGTGGAGTACTACTCAGCCATAAAGAATGATACATGTGAGCCATGTGTAGGAAAATGGATCCAAATTGAGTCCATAATGCTAAGGGAAATAAGTAAGACATGGAAGGTTAACTATTACATGGTTTATCTATAAATCCAAAGTATAACTAATTTAGGGCTGGGGATTTAGTTCAGTGGTTAGAATGCTTGCCTTGCAAGCACAAGGCCCTGAGTTTGATCTCCAGCACCAAAAAAACAAAAAAAGCAAAAAAAACCCCAACAAAGTATAGCTAATTTAAAAAGCAAAATAAAAGATGACAGCAAACAGGAAGACACACTTTATGGATATAGGATGGAAATCTGGGGATAAACAGATATGGGAGGGAAAAGTGGGGAAGGGGAAGGAAAAAGAATCAAAACACAGTATGTATACGTACTGATAGCCCATAATAAATATGTTTATTATGTATCACAAACATATACTAATGAAAAAAAAATTTTTTTTTTTTTTTGGTGCTGGGATCGAACTCGGGGCCCTATGCTTGCTAGGCAAGCACTCTAACCACTGGGCTAAATCCCCAGCCCACTAATGAAAAAATTTTAAACCCAAGTAATCTAAAATCTTATCATAGTAATGGAAATCCTATAGAGTTAACTGTAAAAATGTACTTTGGCCAGACATGGTGGCATACACCTGTAATGCCAACACTTGGGAGGCTGAGGCAAGAGGATCGCTGTGAGTTTGAGCCCAGCCTGGGCTACAAAGTAAGTTCAAGGTCAGCCTGAACTACAGAGTGAGACCCTGTCTCAAAAAAAAAAAAAAAAAGTGCTCTGGGACAGATTTATGCATGCTGGGGACTGAACCCAAGGGTGCAGGCATGCCAAGCATGAACTTCAACACGGAACAAAACTCCCACCCCTCAGAAAAAAAACAAATAAAATAGTAACCCTAAAATGTATTTTGAGAAAAAAAACAAATAAAATTGGCAATGGCAAATTATTACTCAGAAAAATCATAGATGTCTTGTTGAGGATTTAGCTCAGTGGTTAAAGTGCTTGCCTAGCAAATGCAAGGCCCTGAGTTCGATCCCCAGCACCAAAAAAAAAAAAAAAAAAAAATAGAAATCTTATACTGAGGGGGCAGACCAATCTTCTGTTGGCAAGAGATATGAGAGACAACAGCAGTGGTTCTGGGAAGAAGGGTTGGTTTAAGGCAGTGGCGGCAAGCCTATGGCACACGTGCCACTGCAGGCATGCGAGCCAAGTCACCCCAGCAACCAAGCATCGGATATTCAAGTTTAATTGTAGTGTTGGCACAGCAAGTGGGTTTTGTATTGCACTTGGGGCCCGCAGTCTCCAAAGAGTTTACAATCACTGGTTTAGGGTCTCAGTTCTGGCACTCTTAGGCTATGTGATCTACCACAATTTTACAATTTAAAAGCATAATTAGGTATTTAACAGTCAACTAAATCATCTAGAGCACAAAAATTGCTATTCTATTATTAAAGTAACATAATGACCATTTTCAGATTCTTCAAATTTGTGATGCATTTTTTCCTTTTCCTCCATTATCCTCCTGGAACAACTGCTAACCTACACATATGCTGTTATGTTCATTATCAACAACCTCAGTGGGTCACTTTTTATGTTGCAAACTTTCACAAAATCTAACTATACAATCCTATTTGCAATATGTTCCAAAAAAGTAGCGCTGAGATTTCAAGCAGCGATATTTAAGTTTCAAAGTACCTTCCAAAATGACAGCATTATTTATTTCCCTTCTAGTTTCTTAGCTGGAGTAAGATTAGAATGGAAAGAACCAGGTGTGGTAGTGCAAGCCTAAAATCCCAGTACTCTGGGAAGCTGAGGCAGGAGGATTCCAAGTTTGAGCCTAGCCTGGACAACTTAGCTATTTAAGCAAGACCCTATCTCAAAATAAAAAATAAAATAAAGGGCTGGGGGTATAGCTCAATATGAAGGCAGTGGGTCCAATCCCCAGTACCACAAAAGAAAGAAAAGAGAATAGAATAGTTAAAAAGGACTATTCTACTCAAATATAGGTAGAAATACAGGTTGACTTAAGTGTGTTTAAAAAATAATTTCATTGTTTAAAGATCCCCACCAGTTTAGCTTTTTAAAAACAAAAGCTGTCAGTGTTATATTAAAGAACTCTAGTCTTCTAACTGTACTTGCAATTGTATGTAAAAGCCTGAATGAATGAATGAATGAATGCAAAGCTAAGCTGAGAAAGCACTGGGAAAAATACTGCAAGAGAATGCTCCAAAGAAGTCCTCCCTGTTCTACACAGTGCACTATCCTCAGCAACAAGCTTCTCATCTGACTCCATCACCCACTTTAAACACGTGGCATCTCTGGGGAATGTAAACAAGGTAACAGTCCTGGCTTCCGAAGGATTCAGACCGCACAGAAATCAAAGACCATGGCAATACCTATACAGAAAGAGGAACAAAGGAGCTGCAATGAAGGCTGTGTTTGGCGCTGTTTCATCCTGAGCCTGGAAAGCCCTGAACAGGGAGGGTACGGGAGTCAGGCTACACGTGACCAAGGAGTCCTGGGACTGGGCTGAGACAGCCATTTATCACTCAGATTTCAACATGGCCTTCTCTGATGAGCACAGCATCCCAAGACAGAGTACAGACAGAAGCTGTAAAGACTGTTTCTTCCGGACAATGATGTTCTTGGAGACCAGACTGCCAAGATTTCAACATTTTCTTACCTCCAAAGACAGAAAATACCTTTGCCAAATTGAGCACTACACAACACTATTAAGTCATATTTAACATCCAGTGACCAATACAAAAAATTAATGTCACTTCTTAAGAGAAATCTAATTGTAGACATTACAAACATGCAGAATTACTCTTATGCATAACTCTATGGTAATCATTTTAGCAAATTCACTCTACTCATGAATATCTTAACTCTGGTGTTCTGTTTTTTTGAGACAGAGTCTCGCTCTACAGTTCAGACTGGCCTTCGACTAACTATGTAGCCTAGGCTGGCCTCAAACTCGCAGCAATCTTCCTGCTTCAGCCTCCTGAGTGGTGTCCTGTTTATTGTTTTGTCTGTATTTCTGGTTTTTGGGAGTGCTGGAGACTGAATCCAGGCCCTCACACATAATAAGCAAGTGCTCTATCACTGAGCTACACACCAGTCCAACATTTAGGGTTTTAATTTTACTGGCAGGATTTTAATTCTTTAGTTGCTACTTATATTTCTGATGAAAGCAATGGGAACATTTTCCCTACAAGACAACCCAAGCAATCCCAAATAAATATTACCGATAAGGTTTACATTTAAAATATAATGAATGGGCTGGGGATTTAGCTCAGTGATTAGAATGCTTGCCTTGCAAGCACGAGGCCCTGAGTTCGATCCCCGGCACCACAAAATAAATAAATAAATAAATAAATAAATAATAATGAAAACATTTAGAAAAATAAATGAAATTGTTCCAAGGAATTATGTGTGAATAGGACAACTTTTCAAACAAGCAGTATTACATTTATTTGTTCTTTCAAAAAACATTTACACTCTTATCCCAGAGCTATATAGTCAAGATGCAAAATTGAGAAAGATCTGATTCCTACTCCCAAGTAATATGTAAGGCAAAGGCAGGTAGGTACACAATTTCAGCCTTCCTTTAAAAAATAAAATTACATTAAAATCTCACTGAAGAATAAAACACTATGTCAATTCCGATTTTGGAATAAAAAATTTGCTTAATTCTTAGAACTGGTCATTCTTCCTCTTATATTAGTATTTAGTTCATGGAGAAATATTGAACAAATTTCAAATTCTCCCCAAGGACGATAATGTATATCTGGACCCTCACTGGTGTATCTGGGCACCACTAAAGGATCAGAAATCAGAGACCGAAGTAAATCATCTGCAGTAATCTGATGTGACATAATTCCTAGTAATGATCTGATAAAATTTCAACTGCTAGACCTCAGTGCTCTTTCCTCTCTGCTCCCAAATAATGTAAGTAAGTTTTTAGCTGGTCTCTTAAATGCTTCCTAATTTACCACAGTCAGAGGGAAAACATCATTCACTCAGACTTCTTTACCTCCCAGGCTGAAGTGGTGCTGCCGAAGCTTCTTTGAAAACTCTTCTATTAAAAACAAGCTCAGCTCCCTGTGGCCTCAGAGCGACAAGGACTTAGTGTAACCCTGCTCATGTCCTCCTCCTCCTCCTCTCTTTTTTATCAAGAGGCTCCTTGGCACTACAGATCATTTCACTGAGTGGTAGCTAACTCAAACATGCCCTTTAGCAACCGTATCTTAGCACTCTCTGATCTCTAAAATCTTTAGTCTTAAGAGACTGAAAACCTGGGCTGGGAATGTAGCTGAGTGGTACAGCGCTTGCCTAGCATGTGGCAAACCAAGTTCCACCCTTGGCACTGCAAAAAGCCAGACAGAGACAGGGACAGGGAGAGGGAGAGGGAGTCTAAATACTCAGTTCCTTCAATTACAAAATTAGCTCAATGAATCAACTGAAAATAACATCAATAACTATAGACAATATCAGATCATTCCTGATGCGCTTGTTTTTTTGAAACTATTTTTTTTGAAAGTTTCTAATTGTTAGCATCAACAAATATGGTTCAGGCCAGACCAGGTGTCACATGCCTGTAATCCCAGCACTTGGGAGGCTGAGGCAGGAGGATCACAATGAGTTCATGGCCACCCTAGGCTACATACTGAGTTCAAGGCCAGCCTGAACTACAAAGTAAGACCCTGTCACAAAAAAAACAACAACAAAAAATATGATTCAATCAGATGAGATCACAGGAAAACTAAAAAAAAAAAAAAATAGACTAAGAACAACTGAGGCTGAAGAAACATCTAGGAGGCAAACTGCAACTTGGCAGCTATAGTTTAGGAAGAGTAACATCTCCCCATGGGAATTTATTCCAGTTCGCTATCACTTCTGCTGGCACAGTTCCCTCTGTGTCTCCTGCTATATACTCTACAACACCAAGGTCTTAATGTTGCATTTTAAAGACACGCACACATAATTACTAGTATTCAATTAGCAGAAGAGATTTTTTTAAAATGTGTTTACATGTCTCCTCTAGAGTGTGTGCTCTTTGAAAACAGGGACAGTTTCTCTATTCCTTTTTGTATTCCTACCATCTGGCACAAATCTGGCACCCAGTAAATGTAAAATGAAAATCAAAGCACTGATGACTGCATTACAAATGTCTATGATGAGCCTGGTGTGGTGATACACACCTGTAATCCTGGCACTCTGGGAGTCTGACGCAGGAAAAATTTTAAATTCAAGCTCAGCCTGGGCAACTTAGTGATTTAGTGAAATCCTGTCTGAAATTTTCAAAACAAGAGCTGAGGAGCTAAGTTAGTATGAAGACTTGGGTTTAATCCCCAGTACTGCCAAAACAAAGCAAAACACAACATTTACTGTGGTAATAGAACTACAATAGAAAATACTAGTGGACTCCAAAGATAGACAGTATGATTCTTAATTTTAAGAATGTGGGGTTGGGGATTTAGCTCAAGTAGTAGAGTGCTTGCCCAGGAAGCACAAGGCCCTGAGTTCGATCCCCTAGCACCAAAAAAAAAAACAAAGCATAGGAACCAGGCATGACAGCACACACTTGTAATCCCAGCAGTCAGGAGGCTGAGGCAAGAGTACTGCCATGAGTTTGAGGCAAGCCTGGACTACATAGTGAGTTCAAGACCACCCTGAACTATATACCAAGACCCTGTTTCAAAACAAACATATAAAAAAAACATATAGGGAAGCTAGGTGTGGTGGTGTATGCTCGTAATCCCAGCACTCTGGGAGGCTGGTTTATAGGAGTAGAAGGTGAGATCACATTAGGCATTTAATTTAGGAATGTTATCTAGAGAATACAATGATCTGGAGAAAACACGCTGGACTCAATGAATGTATGAATGATGAAAATGCATTTAAAATCCAATCACCAGGAGAAAATATTGAGAAAAAAGGAAGGTGGATGGCAGAGCCCTGAGAAATATCTATACTCTGCAACGTACAGAAGCAAAACCAAGGAGACCACACATCAAGGGAAGAACACATGTCAAAGGGTGGTCAGGGTGCATGAGGACTGAAATTGTGTGATGGGATATCAAAACTGGGAGCTCACCTGTGACATTACTAAGTACAGTTTCAATGCAGTGTTAAAAAGGCAGGAGAAGCCAAACCATAGTAAATTAAGGTGTGATTAGAAAGTGAGAAAATGAAAATGAGCATACGCTACTCTTGAAAAACTCAGCTGTATGAAGGAGAGATAGGGCACAAGGTAGGGAAAGACCAGCTTGAAGGATTATTTTTGGAGTTGATTTATATATTCTTGTTTATACGCTAAACAAGAACACAGCACGGAGGAAGCCAATAAAAATCCTGAAAAGCAAAAGGGTGAAGGGAGGGAAGGACTACAAAGCACAATGGAAGGGAAATTCTCTTTTTTCAAGAAAGAAAAAAAGGGAATAAGTATAGATTTAGCTGCAGAAATACCTACAGGCAAGAATAAGATTAGAAATTTCTCTCACAGGCAAGTTTTATGTGTGTGTGTATCTGTCAGGAGAGAAACAACAGTCTCTAAGAGGCTCATAATCTCTAAGTTTTTATGAATGCAACGCTGAAGAAAATGAATCATGAGGAAGGTAATAGGCAACAGGTCATTAGGAATAGTGGGGAGAAGGCTGGGTATGGTGGTGCACACCTGTAATCTGACTACTGAGGCAGAAGGATCCCAAGTTCAAGGTCAGTCAGCCTGAGGAATTGGTGAGAACCTAACTCAAAATAAAATTTAAAAAGGAGTAGGCATGTAGTTCAGCACTCCCTGGCTTCGGTCCCCTGCAGTAGAAAAAGGAGAAAGAGAAGAGAGAGGAGAAAGAAAAAAAACTAGATGCTAGGATTAGTAAAACCTGATACAGCTGTACAGGAGAAACCACAGCAGGGCCACCATGAAAGACACATGAAGCATCAGAACTGTTCTAGGGCAATGTGGTCAAGGCTGATACAGCAAACAGCAGGGCACTACCACTGGTTCTCAGATGTAGAAAAGGCATAATTGTGTTTCAAGTTTATTCTGGAAATGACAGTATGTAACGGACAAGAGTAGGAAAGACAGGAGAAAGAGAGCCCAGATAGCAGCCTATAGCAATCATTTGAATGTGACTGACATTCAGTCATTCAGCAAGTATTTCCAGGGTGTTGCCAGATACTGTTTTAGACTCTACAGACACACAAGTGAAGAACTGACAAAACTGCTGCAATCTGATAGAGACAGAAAATACACACATAAAAAATAAGAAGACACCAGGGCAGTAAGGATCAACAGGGGCTAGCTGTGGGATGGTATTCAGCAGGATGGTCAGAAGAGGCTTCTCCAAGGTGACAGTTTACCAAAGGCTGGCAAACTGAGACCCATCGGCCAAATCCGACCCATTTTTGTTTGTTCTGTATGCTAAGATTCTAACGATTTGTACTATTTTTGAAGAGTTGAAGAAAAATCAAAGGAGTATTTTGTGCACATGAAAATTATATGAAATTAAAATTCAGTGTCCATAAATAAAGCTTTATGGGCATACAGCCACCCTCATTCATTTATGTTACCTACATTTGCTTTTGTACTGTAACAAGAGATTATGTGGCTCTATACAGAAAAAAATTTGATGAACTTCATTAGACCTAAAAGAAAAAATGTCAGGTATACAAAGGCCTTGATAGAATACTGTTCCAGCCCAATAGCAAGTACAGGAGCCCAGAGACAGCAACAAGCACAGTATGTACGGAGAGAGAAAAAGGCCAACATAGCTCCAAAGCAACAGTGATGAGGAGCAGGGTTAATCAGAGGCCAGCTCACGGGTGGCTGTGCTGGCTATAGTAAGAATCTGGATTTATTCTAGCAGTAGGGGGAGACAAGTGACAGGTTTAATGTAAATAAGTAATATGATCAGATACTGGAGCTCATAGTTTCTGTGTGAAGAACAAACTCTGGTAAGGGAAAAACACAGCAAGGAGATGAGCAGTCCAGCCAAGAGACTGTAACGGATGAATAAGTCTGGGGTTTTGGTGGTGGAGCTGTTGAGAAGCAGTTGGGAGTTAGGGTATATTTTGGGTGGAATGCAGAAAGAATTTGTTGATGGCTTAAATTTGCAATGTGAATAAAAGACAGAAATCAAGCCTATGTCCTATGAAACTTTAGCACTGAGCAAATGAGTTTCTGGCAGAGTCATTCCGAAATAGACTGGGAATGCCAAAAGTGTGAGGGAGAAATCAGGGCTTTTTGGACATGGTAAATATGAGATACCCACTGGATATTTAAGTGCTTCAATGCACACCTGCTTCCCTGTCTGTAAACTGGCAATAGTAGTGGCACCTCAGAAGGTGGCCATGAAGATTAGGTGAGATAATACATGTGAAGTGCTCAGAATACAATTGGCCCACAATAAAAACTCAGTAAATGTTAGTCACGCTTATTTTTATTATCAAATAGAACTGTCAAATAGCCAGTTGATTATACAAGTCTGGAACTCCACAAAATAGTCAGTACTAGAGACCAAGATTGCGTTAGTAGCCTGAGCATATGGATGAAGCCTGGATGAGACTGCCTAGGCCTGTGATGGTGAACCTTTCAGAGCCAACGGTGGCATGTGTGCCATGGGTTCAGCACCACTGGCCTAGAAAGAGTATGCAGACAGAGAAGGTACACCCTGGGCTGCTCTGACATGCAGGAGAGCTCAGCAGAGGAGGGAAGCCAAACAGAATATTGAAAATTAATAACCAATGAGTTAAAAACAGGGGAGTATAAGCCAGGTGAGGCGGCACACACCTGTAATCCTAGCACTTAGGAGGCCGGTAGAGGAGGCTCACCATGAGTTCGAGGCCAGCCTGCCTGCACAGTGAATTCAAAGCCAGCCTCAACTACATAACAAGACCCTGTCTCAAAAAACAAACAAAACAAAACAAAAACCAGGGGACTTCAGTGTTACTGAATCCAAGAAAAGGGTGCTTAAAAAAGAGAGCGGTCAGCTGGTTCAAGTGCTGCCAAAAGGTTTAATAGAATATTGACTAAGAATTATCTAATCAAGGGGTTGGGGATTTAGTTCAGTGGTAGTATTTGCCTAGCAAGCACAAGGCCCTGAGTTTGAGCCCCAGCACCACCACCCCCCAAAAAGATTAGTTTAGAATTAGGTACTCAGGGCTGGGGATTTAGCTCAAGTGGTAGAGTGCTGGCCTAGCAACCACAAGGCCCTCAGTTCAATCCCTGGCACCAAAAAAAAAAAAAAAAGTTACTAGAATTAGGTACTCAGTCTTGCCAGACGTGGTAGGACATGCCCATGATCCCAGCACTTGGGAAGCTACAGCAGGAAAACTGCTGTGAGTTTGAGGCCAAGTTGGGCTACACAGTGAGTCGAGGGCCAGCACGAACAACATAATGAGACCTCATCTCCAAAAAAAGAGAAAAAGAATTATCCATTCAGTCTGAAAGTAGAGGTCCTAGAAGACTTTGATAAGAGCTGTTTCAGTGAAGTCTTAGAGATAAAAAAAAAAAGCCCAGGGTGGAGTGGCTGAGAAGAGAATGAGGTGAGAAAATGGAGACAGCAATTACACATAGTACTTGGAAGAAGGTTCACTGTAAAGGGGAGCAAAGAACAAGGTAGTAGCTAGAGAAAGACATGAGATTCAAAGGTTTTGAAATTCTCATTGGTTTATTTATTTATTTTTTGTGCTGCAGACCAAACTCAGGGCCTTAAGCGCTCTACCACTGAGCTTAATTTCCAACCCCAACTTAATTTTCTGAGAAAGGGTCTTGCTATGAATTCCAGGGTGGGCTTGAACTCACAGCAATCTTTCTGCCTTAGCTTTCCAACGGCTGGGATTACAGGTGTGTATCACTGTGCCTGGTTGAAAGGTTTTTTAAAAGAAAGATTGTATTCTGACAGATCATTTATATGATGGGGGGACCAATTTAGTTGTGAGAGAGAAAATGCTAATCCAGGAGAGGGGAGAACTGCGGATCCAATCCTGAGTAGATGTGAGGGATAAAATCCAAAGCTCAATTGGAGAAGTTAGCTTTAGACAGGAGAGAAGACACTTCTTTGATTGTGGAAGATGACAATGGACATACTAGTATTTAAGTCTCCCTTTAACAGGAAGGGAAAAAATATTAGCACTTTGTATTTAAAAGTCTCTTCATTCATGTTTATACTTGAATCAACACAACTGGCTCTCAAGAAGCAGTACACGGCAGGGCATGGTGGTACATGCCTACAATCAAAGCTCTGGGGAGGTTGAGATGAGGATCACCATGAATTTGAGGCCAGCCTGGGCTACATCGTGGGTTCAAGGCCAGACTGAACTACATGGCGAGACTTGTCTAAAAAAACAAAAACAAACAAACAAACAAACAAACTAAAATCAGTACATCAGTAAATGAGGACTAACAACTGAATTGCTCCCAAGAACAATTCTGTTCATATTAGCTTTGAGAGCTTCAACCTTCGAGTTACCAATCCAAAATATTCTGCAAAGTATAATACTATAATTGCAGGACTTATAGTAGTATTTTTTCTTACTTAATAGTCATTTTTATTAATTCGTAAATTTTTAATTAAAATTATTATTTAATGCTCTATTTTAAGCTGTGGTTGTTAAAAAGAAACTAGATAGTAAACTCCATAAGAAGGGCTTATCTGGTACTAAAGCCCTGGCACATAAGTCATCTACCTGAAACACAAATGTTATTTTTAAAAATATAAAACATTTTCTAATCTCTAAACATTTCTTATTTTGTAGAGTGCTATATTTATGATTGCCTCTTTGCAGATACTTTTTCAGTACTAGTAGAAAATGCAATGACATCTGTAAATGATTTTAAAAAGTAGAATATAAAAAGAATGCTGCTGAATCAATAAAGGAAAAATACACTCAAGCACAGTCATCTACACAGAAATCGAGAGGCAAACTTCGTAAACCAAGGTGGTTACTGAAACACGACTAGTCAAGAAATGTACTGAGAAGGCTAGTGTACACCTGTAATCCCAGCACTTTGGAAGGCTGAAGGAGGTTACAAGTTCAAGTCCAGTTTGGACAATTTAGCAAGCTAGTAAGACCCTACATCAAAAACAAAAAAGGGTTAGGGCTGTAATTGAGTGAAAAAGCTCTGGGTTCAATTCCCAGTACAACAACAACAACTGGCCTGTAGGTGTAGCTCAGTGGTAGGGCATTTGCTTATCTAGCATGCTAGAAACCTTGGGTTCAATCTCCAGTACAGCAAATATTTTTTTAAAAAAGTGTTTGTGTGTGTGTGTGCACATGCATGTGTGTGTATACACATGATATAGTGAAATGATTGTCAGAGGCAAGGCAAGAGCAGTTCTCCGTGGTCACTGGTACATCAAAAAGAGTAGTTGTCTAAATGTGTAAGAGGAGAGGAGATTGAAACTGCTTTAAATGTAATCTGTCTGATGCTGAGAAATGTTAACACAAAAAGGTTACCTAGGAATAAAGAACGCAAAGATAATAATACACTGTTCTCAATATAACAGAAGGTAAAATTTTTATCCATTCATCTCAAAAACCAAAAAATTTAAATTCAATCACCCAAGAAACACAAATGTTGCTTGCTCACTTTGTAATCAGAGGAAAAGGCAGTGCCCCACTTGCCCACTCCATGTCAACAAGAGCAAGAAGCAAGATGCTCAAACAGCTAAGCAAGGGACAAGGCGAGCTCTAACCATCCTGCTTCAGAAAGACAGGCAGTCATAAAGTAGCTCATCTGTCCTTAAAAACAAAACAAAACACAGTGAATGCACTACTTCAGAGCTATTCAGACTCTTGGCAATGTCCCAAATTACTTTGCAGAATCTTTTTTTTTCTTTTTACTCAAGAAAGGTATATTACCAGACTTGTCAATTTCTAACTCTAAGGTGGTTTAATCATTTGCAGAAACAGAAAAATTAAGGCCACCTGACTGATATACTATGGACAAAGAAGCTACCACAAAATGACCAGATTTGTGTGAATAGGCTGGAAAAAATTAAACAAACACCAACTTTGAGATAGTTCTTTTTATTTTAAGAGGATCCGATCCCTTGTATGACAACTTTAAGCCCTTAACTTCATTTTGAGCCGTATCCTCATCCTACAACAAGTTTCTACAATAAAATGTCAGTTTTTCTCTTGCAGCTTGTTGCTCTCAGTGTGGTGCAAAAGTCAAGCTGCATCTTTCCTTCTGGGAAGATGGGCTGCTGGATGGCCAACAGCAGTCGGGTTAACCAGAGGAAGCCGTCACTTCCTTCCCCCAAAGGTAAACAGTGCCAGCTCTCCATAAAGGCGGTTTTATGAAGGTGCACATGAAGTCAGATGACAAAAGCGAACACTTCTCTTGGCAAAACAACAAAGCTCAAGTCTGCCAACACAATGCTGGCCTACTGTTTTTTAGGAATCCACGTTCAAATACAATAGTACCTCGATTCACAAATTTGTGTTCTATGAGTTTGGAAAAGATGGCCATGCTTGCGTCTGTATGGGAAATATGGCTGCGGTCATACCTGTCACCTGATGCAGAGTCTGCGAAAAAAACCAAAATTTTGCCAAATGCTTCTGTTTGTGAACCAAACTGTTTGCAAACAAAAGCATTTGTGAACCAAGATACCACTATATAGGAGTGGGAAATTTTGTGTTCTTAGTATTTTGAAAAACCAACTCATGTCTTCTGACTACTGCATCATACTTGGAAGTTTGCCATCACTGAGAAGCCCATATTTAGTGGAATTGTCCCTTTTTTATTTGTTTAAGTCCCTGGTATTTTTATTGCTCCAAGTAGAGATTCTCAAAAATAAAGAAACCATAAAAAGAATTATTCTTCACAGTCAGGTGTGGTGGCTCATGCCTCTAATCCCAGCACACAGGATGCTGAGGCAGGAGGATTGCCATGAGTTCAAGGCTAGCCTGAGCTACATAGTGAGTTCAAGGCCATGCTGAACTACACAGCAAGACCTTGTCTCAAAAAAACCAAGAAAGAAAAACAAAAAAAAAAGAAAAAAGAATTTATTTGCTTTTATATATTCTCTTGCTTTCTGAATTTATACCTGTATAAATGACAGTCAATTTTACAATCTGAGTTAATCTGCCCTTCTCTCTACCACTCATCGAATTTCTGCCAAATGCTGTGTCACCCAAGAACTTGTTTTATGAAACAAATGGTTAAAAGTGGACACTTATTATATGAAACTTAGAAAATATTCAATATGTGTAACTAACCTTATATAAATCTAGTACTGGTTTCCCTAAAAGAAGGAATTTATACACAAGTCTAACACTAAACTCAAAAGTCCTAATACTTCAATAACCCAATGAAGATTTTAGAGCTAAAAGTTGGTAGGAAAACTGGCTGGTGTTAATATCAACTCTGCCCAGACTTTTTGGTAATCTATATGAATAATCCCAATTCACAGTTTTCATTCTGACTGTACAGGAAATGCTTTCTGCAACCCAACATATCTAAAAAGGTTTCATTCTGAGTGATGCAAGCCCTCTACACAGCCTCAAAAGCCAAGGGTCAGAGGCTTTTATAAGACTAATTCACATGAAGCGAATGTATGTTGGATTGGAAACAACTTGCCAACATTTATAATCCATACACAAGTGGCAATAAACTCAACAAGGGATAAAACTAAAGTGCTTATTTGTTTCATATATATAAATATTTTTGTTTGGTTTTGATTTTTGAGACAAAGTCTCACAATGTAGCACAGACTGGCCCTGAACTCACTATGTAGCTCAGGTTGGCCTTGAACTTGCAGCAATCTCCCCAGTACTGGGATTACAGGCCACCACCTCGCCTGGCTGCTTGTTTCACATATTAAGACCCCACCTACTATTTTCACTAGTTTCTCTTGATGCGTAAGACTTCCTTCTTAGCTGAGTATGGTGGCATATGGCTATAATCCCAACACTCACAAAGCTGAGGCAGGAGGATCTTGAGTGAGGTCAGCCTAGATTATATAATGAGCTCCTCTCTCAACAACATCAAGAGAGACAGAGAGAGACAAAGAGAGAAAGAGACAGAGAGAGACAGAGAGAGACAGAGGAAGGGGGAATAAGGGAGAAAGGGAGTGAGAGAAAGATAAAAGGGCTCTTGCTTAGTTTCATTTAACAAAATTTTTATTCTCCTATAAAACCACTACAAAATTATGTCACAAAGACATCTTTCTGGAACTTACAACTAATAATTATCGTCATAAACTGACAATTCACACCAAATACTTCTCGGGGAGTCCATGAGCTTGTAGGACTCTTTAGGGAATATTAAAAAGTATAAACATGATCCATGTCCTCAAACAGCTGAATAAGAACATATTTATTGATTCGTAGAAGGAGAAGGTAACTTCAGAGGTCATTTTCTACAAATGTATCCAGGACTGTATTTTGAGAATCCACCTCCAAAGGAATAATAAAATTAAAATTCACCTCCAGAGAAGATTATGAGATTATTTTGGTAACCTTTTACCATCGTTATAATGTCAATCATCATTAGCAACAAGTTCTCCATACAACTACCCTTTACTTCAGTTTAAATCTCTTTTCTCTTTTTCAAGTATTAGTGGAGTCCATAGACAGCTGGTTACCATTCCTAATAATAGATCCATTCATGGGTTTTGAAGAGATTTAAATTGCCTCTTAACCTTTCATTCTCTCAACCTTTCCTTACGGGACTGACCTCCAATCATATAACCACCTTTTCAGTCTCCTCAGAACCATCTCCAAAATCTCCTCATCCCTTTTAAATTGACGAATCTAGAAATGGAAACAACACTCAAGTAAGGGGATCAGTGCTAAGTATCATCTACATGAAAGATAATGCCATCCCATCAGGCTACCTCAATCAACATCACTTTCAAACTGCCAACCAAAACCCCTCCAAAGGGCTGGGGATTTAGCTCAGTGATTAGAGTGCTTGCCTTGCAAGCACAAGGGCCTGAGTTCGATCCCCAGCACCACAAAAAAAAAAAAAAAAAAAAACCCTCCAAAAATGACCTACGAGGGCTCTTAAGACTTTCCTCTGCTGTATTTAAAGTATTTTTAAAAAATTATTCAAAACTATTCTGTCTTGTACAAGCTCTCCTAACTTATACAAGTCCTTGCAAAGTGTTCCCAGAAGTTGTTATACATCAAGATTTCAATTCAACAAATAGGCACTAGCCACCTTCTCTTTGAAAGGTCACCGCTATAAACAACAGAATGACTTAAAATGGTCTATGGTTAATGGAGTTACAAGCTAGTGTGAGAAAGACACATTTAAAAGTATTCATAGCAAAAGGAAGCCTTTCTCTCTTAACGCAAATACTATATACCTTGACTTTAGAATGGGGTAAATTCTTGGAGAGTAAGAATTAAAGTACGATAAGAAAGTAGAAAAGAAAAGCTGAGTTTCAACTAGCAGTAGTACCTGTAAAAGCTTCATGGGAGAGCTGGAATGTGGGAATCTCAGTTGAAACACCAAAGATAAATAAGCCAGAGGCAAGTCATAAAGAGAGTAACTCTAAAGTAAAGGAGAAGCTTTAGCAGAAGTAGAAAGGCAGGTCCACAAAGACTGGAGAGAACACACACTATTCAGCTGTCTAATGTAGGCACAGCCCAGGTGTGGAGATGAGGTTCAGAATGTAGAAATGTAGGCCAACTAGACTATGAAGGGCTAAGAAGTTTCAATCTTATATTAGTGAAAAAAATCAAAGGGATTTAGGAAAAGCAACATAATCAGACTTATAAGAAAACCACTGGCAACACTGCAGGCTAAAAAGGAATGTGGAAGACAAGTTCAGAGATTACCACAATTGAAAAAAAAAAAGATTACCACAATAATCTATGCAAAGGCAAAGAAAATATAAACTAGGATTGAAAAGCAGGAACAGATTAAAGAAACACTATAATAGTACAATGGGAAATCCACTGCAGGAAGAGGAAAGACTTAAAGATAACAAACAGCAAAAATGAACTTGCAAACAGAGGTAGGTTAGGATTTGAATCCTAGCTCAGCCATTTACTAGCCATTTAATTTAAGAAAACCTATTTAACTTGTCTGTGCCTCAGTTTCTTTAATTGTAAAAGACAGTATATTAAGTATCCTAGCATATCTTTCCTTTTTTAAGAGAGGTACAGCAGAACTGTATTTCTTCTTCTTGCTATTATCTATTAAACTTTATTATGTTTTTGATCACTCTACTTGTGCCTATTTTTATTTCACAAATTCTGACCTCTAGAATTTGTAATCTGGGGTTGAGGATTTAGCTTAAGTGGCAGAGTGCTAGCCTAGCAGGCACAAGGCCCTGAGTTCAATCCCCAGCACCACACACACAAAAAAAATTTGTAATTTACAACTCAGTGTTTCTTCTATAATTAAACTGTTAATTACAATGATCTCTGTAGACCAAGACTTCTTCTACCCAAGCTGAAACCTGAGAACAAATGGCAAAGAGTTACCGAGTACAAACTGATGGATCTGAACCTGGGAGCCAAGAACCTGGAAGAGCCTCAGGGCTGTGATGGCTCTAGTCACAGTGACCCAGAGGAGCAACCCTAAAGTAGGGACAATGGCTCAGTAGTTACACAATTCATACAGACATGTCTTTTTTGGTGCCCTATCTGCCTATTTATTGCCTTTTCTTCTCCCTTTCTGCTTTAACTCTAATTATGTTTTAGTTGGACACTAATGGCTACTCACTGTTACAGATGGCCTTCAATTTGGTTATACCTCACTTACTGATGAGTTGACAAATCAAAATCAAGAACATTCTAATGTCAAGGTATATAGTATTTATGTTAAGAGAGAAGAAATTACAAAACTCAAATAGGTACATGTGCACATACACGTCCATGTAGAACTCAATGTATAAAGACCAGTTACCTTGGTAAAGAAAGTAAAAAATTAACTAAAACATTCATCCATTCAGTTTCTCAGTTCTAATATCAATTAGGGCATCTCATATAACAGGCAAAGTGCTAGTTGCTTTATATATGTGGTCTCAATTATGCCTCAAAATAATCTTATGAAGCATAATTACCCCTAATTTCTAAATGAAGAGAGGCTGGGTGAGGTGGCACACTCCTGTAATCCCAGCACTTGGGAGACAGAGGCAGGAAGATCACCAGGAGTTTGAGGCCAGCCTGGGCTACACAGTGAGTTCAAGGGCAGCCTGAACTATATAGTGATATCCAGTCTCGAAAACAACAAAGAAACTGAGACATGGAGAAGTTAAGAAACTTTCCAAGGTCATTCAGCTAACAAACAGCTAAACTATAGGATTTGAACCCAGGCAGTCTAAATCCAGAGCCCACAGTTTTAACAGATCTTAATTACTGTGCTGTACTGTCTCACATTATTCCAGATTAGATGATGACATTCTCCCTTTCCTTGGTAAAGGTATTCAGATACGCATTAATAAAAAGTCCTAGCCAGAGATACAGAAGCATTTCCTCAGTAACTAAACTTAAAGAGATGTTATCCACACAGTTTTACAACCTATAATTAAAGGCAATAATCTAGGAACAACGTCATGTTTGGTCTCAAGAATTAGTCAATACTCATGGATGGACAAAAGTTTAATACAGGCACATATAAATATTTATTCCTTTAGAAGCAAGATATGTGCAATTATTTTCTCTCTAGTTTTTAGAAATGAGTTCAAAGGAAAGTCTAATGGAAAAATTTTCTACAAAAACACTCCTCATAAGGCATATTACACTCCTAATTGAAGACAAAAGGACACAATTATTTTGATGCTGTAAAATTAGAATGAGACAACAAGGTTTTAGCAAAGCATGGACAATAAGTGTTAGCTCTCCCAAACAGTTTGAATGTTAGAAAGGTTCACTGTTCCTGCTGCTGAAAGACATCAAAACATCTGCATCCAAACATTCTAACAAATCACAACCAGAAATGCAAGAAAGCAGGTAAGATATGGGGAAGAAACATCGAATGCTGAAATAAACGCCAGAGGAATAGATTCTACCCAGTGGTACCGACTAAGATCTTGCTAGAACAGTAATTAAAGGTACTACACTCGGGGAAATCCCTTCAGTCTATTTGTCAAACAGAAAAACAACTACTCATTTCAAGGAAAGGGGAATTTTCATACACTGTACCAAAAACTGCCAACTAACTTCTACATTCATATTGTTAACTGTTTTCTTAAAACTAAAACTCACTAGGGTAGTATATTCTGAGTCTAAAAAGTTTAACCAACCTTGGCCTCTAATAAATTTTGTTCAAATCCTACAAGGGGATCTGTATCGTTTACAACAACAACAAATCACACAACAAAATTCTCCTTTGCAGTGTCTTGGTCTTTAAAGCAAATGTTAAGCAGTGGCTTCAGTGCATGGTTGGCTTCCCCTGATCTGTAACCTGACAAGGTAAAAAGCTCATTGAAATATTTAACAGTGGTGGTATGGATTTCTTTGGATAGGTCAAGAAAAGCTGCTCATCCTTTTTAAAAACATAAAGAACCATTTTATGGGAAGTCATTCTCTCAGTCCAAGTGTCTATGCATTTCCTCAGGGCTTTCTCAGAGACCTTATTGAGGGGGAAAAAGGAAAAGGCTAACAAAAGGACCCCTTTTCTCTCCCTATTCCCAGCATAATCTACCTCAGCCACAGGGCCAGTAGCATCCACACTGTCATAAATGCCAGCAATTAGAGAATTAGGCCATAAAACCACCCACTCAGGTATAAGAGAGCAGGCCTCCAGCTTTATTTAATGCATGCCATAAAAGATCCTGTACTTCCTTCTTTCAGGCCTCCTTCACAACCAATGAAATGACAATAACAACAAAAAAAATAGCCCTTTGTCTGCCTACCTCATACTGATGTGATCAATGAAACCATCTGGGTCCAGGTGAAGGAGTGAAGATTCCTTTCTTATAAGGAATATTTTCATTCTTGTAAGACTCCTAGTTCCTCTTACATGCCATAAACATATCTATGAAAGGACACGCTACATTTTGAGCACTAACATAATGCAAACTAAAATCAGACTATCTTTCTAGAGAAATTATTCTTATTGTCAAACCATTCTAGAAGCCTAGTCAATTCCTTCTCAACAAATACTAGCTCCTCTGTAAGAGTATTCTTATTTAGCTCAACAATTTCTACAACACCCTCAAGTCTTTTCTAACCAAAAAAGTTCACTCAACTCACAAAGCTAACCTTAATTCAGCCTTCAAAATCTGATACAATTTTGAAACAATCAATAATTTCATTTGATTGTCTTCACAATCTGCCAGTGGACAAATATCACAAGTCTGTGATTTACTCAATGATAAAACTGTATTCATCAAACTTCATAAACCAGTTTAGATAAGATCCAAGCAAGTGAACTCTTCAGCATCTTCTTCTCTATTAGTGCCTACAGGGTTAAGAATCTGATTATAACATAGGTGCATCATGCCAGACTCATTAGTAATTTAACCTTCCTTAATTCCTGAAAATAACATATGCAAACAAAGGAAGGCCTCGTCCCAGCAATCCCTGAATAAGTCCCTCCCAAAGTAGGAATAATCACAATGCTTCCCCCTTTCTCAAAGGTCCGTGCCACTGGACTCTGCACCTTGGCAGAAGAAGAATGAAGACAAGATATCCACAAAAGGCCTGCTTGAAGGCGGTCAGTTAAGTGTTAGAAGGAAGCTGAAGCTCAGTGCCAACACTAGTGGAATGTGGGCAGACTCAAAGAGATCTTAATTAGGAGACCTACAATTAAAACACAGCAAGTCTCCAAAAGACAGAGGCACTGCAGCCTGTTATGCCTCTGAGCTAGCAAAGCACTGCTGCCACCCCTCCAGCCACAGGGCAAGGTAGGCAATTGATACAGTCTGCACAGCTGCTCTCAGGAAGGACCATTCCCAGGTAAAGCAAAGAGATGAGAATTAAGTAAAAATGAGAGAATGTTCTCTTAATATCCCACCGAAATAGTACTATTTTGTGAATAATTTCCACCAGGAGCATGTACCGTAAGACAATTAAATGGAAGACAGAGATGGTACATGTCATATGGTTTTCAGTGAGATGAAGAAATGTTTTAAAAGCTGCATTTCTAATGCTCAGTATAAACCAAATTTCTTCATTTCAGAACATATTAACAACTCCTTTCGGCAAAGTAAGCACCATCATTTTGGATTTATAAGTACAATGATCTACTGGATTTCTCTTTGTCATTTAAAAGCTAATACAAAGGAATATATACCACCTAGACTGAAAATAACTTCATCTTTGGATAGCAGGGATCCACAACAATGAAAACAGACTTAGACAAACATGAGGGCCTCTAAACACCAGCTAATATCTGGGGTTCTACCAGTTCTCAGAACTATTTTATCTTAAATCTAGGCATGCCATGTGTACATAGTCCCAGGAACTGGGGAGGCTGAGACAAGAAAATCTCCTGAGCCTAGAAGTTCAAGGCCAACCTGCCTCTTCCAAAAATAAAAAATTATTTTCATTTCTCTGATAAATGAATCAGTCAACTTTAACAAAGCCCTTCTATCTTTTCCACGTAATGAAAACTTCCCCACCGAGTTGAAATTTTCCTAATAATAATAAAAATAATACTTAGGGGTTGGGGATTTAGCTTAAGTGGTAGAACACTCACTCACCTAGCAATCCAACGCCCTGAGTTTGATCCCCACTACTCCCCCCAAAAATTATACTTAAATGACCAAATGTACAATCTGATATTAAAAATCACCGGAGTCACTGACTCGCTTGAAATAAACTCAGAAACAAATTCTGACCTGACCAAAAAAATTAAAATAATAGAAAAGAATCAGGATAATAGAACAGAAAGAACTCATGAGCCACTGAGCACAGACTTTTCATTTTACAGATCAGAAATTTAAGGTAGCTAAGCATGGTGGCCCATACCTGTAATCCCAGCTAGTTGGGAGGCTGAGAGAGAAGGATTCCAAGTTTGAGGCCAGCCTGGACAATTTAGGAAGATCCCCCAACTCAGAATAAAAAATACAAAGGGTCAAAGATATAGTTATCATGCACATGGCCTTGAGTTCAATTCCAGCACTGGGGAAAAAAATTAAGGTTGCAAGTGAATTGCCCCAGGTCTCCTGAGAGTCAGTGACAGAGGTGAGTAAGATGAAAGCCAATGTCCAATGACATCCACTCCACTTGTGTCCTCTGCTTTATTTTCCTTGCTAAACTTGGGATCTGCTATGAAGGCAGTGAAGGAGCAACTCTTACTTCTTACTCTTGGTTTGTAGATTTGTTTAACATCCATACCACCAAAAAAAAAAAACACAAACCAAAAACCCCAAAAAACCCCAAACCACAGACACTCTCCAACTACCTTTCAGCTATAGAGTACCATCTTTTCTAAAACCGCCCCAGAGCCTGCCTCAGTCCACATGAACTAAATTGCGATTTTAAACGAAGACAAATACATACCAACACTGTAATTCAGTGTCAATTCATATCTAATTAAAGTTTGCTGTGTTATGGTCAGGATGAAAATTCTGCTCTTTTTTTTTTTTTTTTTTTTTGGTGCTGGGGATTGAACTCTGGGCCTTGCACTTTCTAGGCAGGTGGTCTACCACTGAGCTAAATCCTCAACCCTGAAAATTCTGCTTTTAACATGGTAGGGAAGGTAACTGAATAATGAAATTAATAAAGACTAGTTGCTCATAAAAAAACTATTTCTGGAGTTTACATTAAGATAGTCCCAATTCTAGTCAGTGGAGCAGATGCTACCCTGCTATGTTTATTTGGATGGCAAAGTATGGGAGTACGGAGTATGGATGTTACCTGAGACCATCCTCAGGAAAATGGGACACTGACACTATCGAGAGAAGAGAAGAGGAGAGGAAAGGAAGAAATGGACCTCTATGATTTTTTTTATAGTGCACAATAAAACAAAACTTCAATTCCACTTCCTAATCATCATACAGAAACCACAAATAAGAGACCAGCAACACCTACGTATTTTTAAAATACTCCCATTCTAACAATTTGGCCACCAGGAATGACATGTAGCCATTATCAGAGACATATTCAAGTGAGGTTGGGAAGCAATGGCAGGGAAGGACAAGTCTCCTAAGAGGCCCAACAGGGAAGTGATCTGCAAGTTCTGTCCCCAAGTTTTACAAGCATTGACTCAGGTTTTGTTATGGGCGACTTCCAGTCATTATTCACTTAAAGTAAACCATAACTTAAAGAAGTTGGAATCATTTTAGGTCATATAAACATTTCTTCAAGAATTCAGGCAAGACTTGATATGGAGCTATGAGCAAATCTGAGACACCAGCTTTAGCTGTCTGTAAATATGTCAGCCCAGGGTAAGCCCTAAATCTCCCTGCTGGAACTTTATCATTGATTTGTAAGACCATATAACAAAATACTTGGTTTCCACACTGAAAACTACTAGGTCAGAGGAGTTCATCATCCCGATTTAGCAGTAACAATACACACCATCAACTTCAACTAGATTGCCTCAAACTACCACATAAAAAGCTTACCAACAGCTCATTCAAGCCCAATTCAGAAAAAATACTGAAGTCTATTAATATAAGTAGTCATCACCCTTATAGTAAAGAACTACTGTTCAGGCAAAAGTTTTAAAGGGGGAAAAAAACCCTCTTATTAATATGATCACATTTGATGAAATAATTAAATTCCCTGTCAAGCTTATACACTATGAATCACTGTTAAGCAAAATAAAATACTAGTTTACAATCATCTCATAATACAAGTAGATAAGAAAATGTTAGCACTTCATTAAAACTTTAAAGGTGATTTGTCAAAGACCAACAGATATAATATTCTGGTGCCCAGACATTAGGTCCCTGAATCCAGGTGTCTCTCTAACCAGTCTCTTGAAAAGCTACATTTGGAGGCTATCAGCATAAAACGTTGCTTTTGAGTATGTGATAAAAAAGCATTTGGAACGTAAACACTTGGTCCTTCAATACAAAGTACATAAGCATGCTAAACAAGAAGAAAATGCTTCCTAGGATCCCCTTAAAACAGACTAACTTCTCCTAATAGAGACTTTTTTATTACATTCAAATATACATGGGGCTAAAATTCTACATATAATCAGGCAAGTCTCAATTTTGAAAATAAGCAGGTAAACGAAATGTCAGTAAATCTATTCTTTTATTTACTTATTTTGCTGCTGTATCTTTTAAAAAAGCAAAATCAACTCACATTTAAGCACCAACTCCATGCAAGTAACCTGAACGGTTCAGTCTTTTTGTCATGTATGAGGCCTTTGGTTCTCCAACTACATGGGATCTGTGTTGTTAGCTTAAAAAATACAGAATTGGCCTTTCAAAAAAAATAATAATCTGCAGCAACCAATAAATAGTCTCAAACAACCCTGCTGACTGCAGCTGCCTTTCTGAAGGCTGGGAAAAGGAGGTGGAGATAGAGCTGAGAGAGGCAGGGAAAGAGGACGCGGCAGCTAGCTACACAGCAAGGAACACGCCCCCATCATGTCCTCCTTGCTCTGTCAGAAGGCGGGTTGTTGTCAGTCTCCCGATCAGGCTGCCTTAGAAAGGATTTAAAAAGAAAGCAGAAGACTAACAACTAAAAAATGCTAGCTTCTTGAAAGGAGGGGCCGGGGTCCCTGTGATCTCCTCCCTCCCCATCTTCCCAGGATCTTTCGGTAAATGTAAAGGGGTTTGGGGCAAAAAGGTGACAAGGGGTTTGCCCAGGATATTTTGTGTGCACCAACGGCAGAGCACGCAGGAAACGGCTGGTTATCTTTCCCTTTCTGTTTCAATCAAGAGTACTCCAGAGCGGCAACCCCCTACCCCCCTTTGCTTTGGCCCCTTGCAGCTGCTCTTCCTTCTCCTAGCATCCCCCATCCTATTCTCCCCTCTCCCCTGCGATTCAAACTCCCCCTTCTGCATCCAATGGAAAACAAATGCGCAACGCCACTGGCTGAACCTGAACTCAACTTCCCCTCCCAGGGCAACTTTCCTTTTTGCAGAAGGAGGCTGCCTGATGCTTATCAAAGCATCCCTGTTCTCTTCACTTCATTAATAATGGGAAGGGGCAAACCTTTAACCCTTCATCCACTTTGGGACCCTTTAAAAAGAATGAGACAGGTAACTCCCCCTTCGAAGGATAACTTTGCTTCCTAATCCTCCTCTTCCTTCCAAACCAAAGCAACCACCACACTAAAGTATAACTGTCCCTTATCTACTCTCTTCACTCCAACCGGGCTTCCCCCACCCCTTCCAAACCCCAGGACTGGCCTGAGAAAAGGTGGATCAATAAAGAAATGAGAAAAGGAGAAGGGTGGGAGGGAGCTAGGGTTGGAGGCTGCTAGCTCTCAGGCTCAGTGGGTGGGGTAGGAGAGCAGCTGCTTCCCCTGGGAGGATGCTGCCCAAGCCCCCCCACAAACACCTCCCCTCGCCGGGGCCCCTTTCCCCAGGGGGTTAAGCCTGCTCCTCCCCAAGGGAGTGCTGGAAAGCTGCTCTTCTCGAAGCCTAGGGGACACCGAACGACTTCCCCTCGGTGAAGGCCACTGATCCTTAACTCTGAAGGAAAGACAGGGTGGAGTGAAGGTAGAGTAATTCCCTGCTTCCAGTAGGCTAGATAGAAACTGCAGCCCTGGAAGATGGGGGAAGAGACTGCTGCAGGAGAGCACCGTTATGTTCGGAGGAAAGGTGAAGACAAGCTAGGTGGAGAGCAAAGGAGGTGTCCCCGTGGGGCAGGGGTGGGGTAGGGCGTGGGGCAGGGGGAGGACCTGTCTGCTGAGGTGGGCCTGGGGTGGGGGTGGAGGTGAAGGAAGGGGGAGTGGCTGGCAAGGTAAGGACCTGGCCAGGGATGGAGCCAGGATTTGGAGGTTTTCAGAAGCAAGGTGTGGGAGGGTACGGATCCCCAAGGGTTAGGAGAGCGTGGCCCTGGATGAGGCCACCACCCGAGAGATGCCCGAGAGGAAAACTGCCCTAGGAGTAACACATCTGCCCAGAGAGGGAGGCGGGGATGTGGCGGGATCAGGTCTCTAGCAGGGAGGGAGGGAGGAATCTTGCTCGGATGAGGTAATCTGTGAAAGGGAGGAGGGGTTCAGTCCCGGGATAGGAAACCCGGCAAGGGGGTCTGTGCCAGGGGATTTGGGGAAGGGTCCGGGCGAGGAAAGGAGGGGGCGCGACGAACGCCCCGAGCCAGATGGCTCCAAAGCCCTGGGTGGGGCGCCTGGGGGTCCGCAGCCCCGTATGGGGTCCCAAGATGGGAGGGCCATTTGCCCTGGGTCAGGGACCCCAGAACGGTTCCAGAATTGGGATGCTCCTCAATCCCGGATGGGGGAGGGGAGGGGGTCCGCAGAGGGTCGAGACCCCGGACCTGGGGGTTCCTCGCCCCCTTACCTCTCCGCTGCCGCCTCCCCCGCCGCTCTCCCCAAACACGGCCCGGAACCGGCGCAGGTTGGTGCCGATGGCGGCCGAGACCTGCAGCGCCGCGTCGAAGCCCGGGCCCACCCGGAGCAGGGCCGGCCCCGAGGAGGCTGAGGACGATGACGAAGACGAAGACGAGGCGGACGACGAAGAGGCTGCTGAGGCGGCGGCCGCTCCCCCTGGAACCCCGGCCCCGCCGCTTCCCGCCGCCGCCGCCGCGGCCGCCACAGCCGGGGGGGAGGGGGGCGCCCCGGGGCCGCCCCCGCCGGCCGGGGGCCCGGGGGGAAGCAGCAGGGCCGGGACGCGTTGCCGCGGGGCGCCCCCTAGGCCCCGGCGCCCCCCGCCGCCGCCGCCCCCGGTGGTCCCGGGTCGGGCGGGGAAGCGCCACCGACAGCTGTGCGCCATGTTCGCCCCGTGAAGTGAAGCAGCGAGAGGGAGAGGCGACAACACAGGGGGGCGGGGAGGCGGGGGGGGTGCCGAGGGCCCCGGAACCTGTGTAACGCGCGCGGCGCCGCCCGGCGGCCCGCACCCCGCCAGCCGCTACGCCGAGCGCCGGGCCGCGCCCGCCCGCCCCGAAATCTGTATACGGGCCTCGGGCCTCCGCCTCCGACACCCGGCCCGGGCTAATCCATGCCGATGCCCGGGCCGCCGCCTCCTGCCCGCCCGCCCGCCCCGCAATCTGGATAACTGTGTGCCCCGCCCTCCGGGAGCGGCATTGCTAGGGAAAAGGAGGGGGGAAGGAAGCCCAGGAGCCCAGAGCCGAGCGCGGGTTCCGGGGAGAGGGGGAGGGGGCGAGGACTACTGGGAGGATGGAGGCGGAGGGAGCCGGGCCGCCTGCAGCCTCCAGAGCCGAGAGGCAGATTACACACGTTCCCGGGACGCGCTGGGAATCGAACCGCCCTAGAGAGCAGCTTCCAGTACAGCGCGACTACTGGGCCGGGGAGGAGTGAGCCTTCGCCTCGGGGCACGGATACGAGCGGGGATAGCCCGACTTCAGCGCTTCCAGAATAAAAGAGCCCTTATTGTATTACATGCAAAACCGAAGCGTTGCCCAGTTTACTTTATGCAAAATGGAAAGGCCCTCAATGAAGGCGTTTTAAAAAATAAAAAAGGAGCCCCTCCCATCTTCATGCTGTAGCTCTCTCCAAAATGCACACACTTGGAGAGCCAGGTCTCCCGCCACCTCTTCGCCCTACTGTGCACTTGGGGCCGAGGAGGTTCAGGCTTTCGTGCCCTTCTGCGGAGTTGCGTTGTTTCTCCTCCCCAGGCACTGGAGCCACGCCGTGCTCCTCTAACGACGCGGTGTTACAACGAAGCTGAAGCTGGGTAGCTAACGGGGCCTGGAGGAAAGAGGCGGGCAAAAGCACCCCCGCCCTTCTTCCTCCGGTCCCAGCCTGCCGCTGCATGCAAAACAGACCCTAATGTATGCACGGGGGGGGGGGCTCGCGAGCACGTTTCTGATTAAGAGAGGGGGAGGAGGAGAGCGTTGGACATTATGATACACTGGGTGGAAGGGGCCCGCCGGCAGCGAGCTCTGTGCGCGGGGTTTGCAAACTGAGGGGGAGGGGGAAAGGAGAAGGAAGGATAGGGCGGGCGATGAATATCCACCGGGTTTACTTTATTGCGGGAAAGAGAGGAGGGCGCCCCTAGCAAGGCGCTGGAAGCCTGGTACACTGGGAAAGCCGAGAGGAGAGGGAGGGGTTTGCGCCGAGAGAACTTGCGTTGGCTGAGGCTGGGGGATCGATACACAGCCTGCAGGCCCCGGGGCAGCCACCATTCCACCCCCCCCAACCGAGGTGGAGTTCGCGGGAAGGTCACGCAGCCTTCCTGGACTCCCGCACCAGTACAGCGCACTGCTTGTGATATTACAGCCTGGGGCGGCAAATCTGGGGGGGGGGTCGTGGTGAGCAGGTTGAAATCAGCTCTGGTTCTCTGGAGGGTGCACTGCACGCCTCCAGAGAAGGTCCACGGCCTCCTGGTGCTGAAAACCTACGTCCTTCCAACTGCGAAACGTTTGTGCAGAGCGAGCGAGGGCGTGGGAGGTGGAGGGGAGCAGGGAAAGGGAGGAGACATAGGCAAGCCCCAACTCCCCGAACTCGGCCCGGATCGATCTTCGTTCCAACCGCGCAGGATGGGGCCCAGATGGTTTGCAAAGCGCACTCTCACAACGCATACACAGAACCAGATTCCGTTGTTACATCGCGTGGTTTACTAGGTGCAAAAAGGGTGGGAGCAGCGGGAGGATATTAAACGGCAGCCCCAAGACTCTGCTAAAGACATAGGCACCCCGTTGTGGACGATTTCTCCATTGCAATATATTTAGCGTTGGGCTGTGGGGCTTTTGCTTTAGTGTAGCTGCTCTGATCAGTTACAGATTGACGACCACGTGGATTTCCTCGAGCATCCTGATTTGTTCCCTGTCTCTCTCTCTCGCTTATTTTTCTTTTGTATTTGCCGCCCCCCCTCCTTCTTTAATATGCATAACGGTCTGCAGAGGTAGTAGGCAGGGGACTGAGTGACAGGTTTTATATAACTGTGTCAACAGGCTTTCTTCCCGCCCTCCGCCCTTGAGAAAACATACAGGGCTGGGTTCTGAGTAACCGCCCCACTTGAAGAGCACTTCATTTAGCATAGGTGGGAGGGCTGCAGGTTGGGTGGCAGCAGCAAGAAGGAAGAATGTCTTTGAAGATTGTGAAGATTCAAGCCTGTGGGTTGAAAAACTCAAGAAATCATCTAGTGTGTCATTTTGCCTCCAGACCAGTGGGGCGGGGGCGGGGGGGGAGCCAGGGAAAACCAGAATTTGGTTTATCATTGGAGTTTTGGGGGCAGAAATTGTAATAACCATTAAAATTTATTGAGTGCTTCCTGTGAGCCTCAGTATTTTGTGTGCATTTAATCCTCATCAATCGTGTATTTTTCATCATACATGTGGGGAAACTGAGTCTTGGAGTAAGAAGTAGGACCAAAACGCACTAGGATCTGACACCGTTACCCGCTAACCACACTGCTGATCATAAAAAGACATTTTGGGGGCTCAGTGGTAGAGCATTTGCCTAGCATATGTGAAGCTTTGGGTTCAATGTTCAGCACGTATAACCAATAATTAATAAAATTCTGTGTCTTACTCAAGGCATTTTAAACTATATATTTACTTTTATTGGTTTTTGTTGTCGTTGTGTTATTTTGTTGAGACAGGGTCTCACTCTGCAGTTCAGGCTGGCCTTGAACTCACTGTGTAGCCCAGGGTGGCCTTGAACTCCCAGTGATCCTCCTGCCTCAGCCTCCCAAGTGCTGGGATTACAGGCATACACCACCACACCCAGCCCCCAAACTATATGTTTATTTTTATTTTTCAATCGCTTACTCAATAACTAATATATCCATGCTGTTAAAGTGTCAAAGGAATGAAAGTTTTCATTCCCCTGGTTCTGAACCAGCCTCTCCCTATCCCTAGTCACATCTTAGGCAGGTTTGGCTTTGTTTTTTTGTACTGGAGATTGAACCCAGAGCCTTCTCAAAGAGCTACAGACCTACTTTTTCATTTTTTGTTTTGAGACAGAGTCTTGGTGAGTTGCCGAGTTGTCCAAGCTGAGCTCAAACTTGCAGTCCTCCTGACTCAGCCTCCCAGAATGCTGGGATTACAAGCATATGCCAACACATCCCCTTGTTTGTCCTTTTGTGGGGGCAGATGTTAACAATTTGTTGTGTACATCTTCCAGAGATAGTCTATGCCTACCCAAATAAGTACATATCAACATTTTTCTATAAATGAAAGCATATCAAATCCATTTCCTACATCTCAATTATTTAATTTAACTTGGAAATCATTCCTAGTGGCAGTTTATTTATTTTGGGGGCTGTTTGGAATAGAGGTAGCTTAATTTAACCTGTTCTGTATTGGTGGACACCTCAGTTATTTTCAGTCTATTGAATTTCTTTTTTTTTTTTTTTTTTTTTTTGTGGTGCCAGGGATCGAACTCAGGCCCTTGTGCTTACAAGGCAAGCACTCTAACCACTGAGCTAAATCCCCAGCTTGAATTTCAAACAATGCTGCAATGTACAACCTTGAACATACATCATTTCGCAAATATGCAAATATATTTGTAGTATAGATTTCTAGAAGTGGAATTGCTGAGTCAAAGGCATGTACATTTGTAATTTTGATGGGTATTACTAAGTTGTACTCACTAAAGGCTGTACTAATTAACACTCTTCTATCAGTAATTTTGAGTTCCTTTCTCCATGCCCTTCCTGAAAAGATTGTTTTAACCTTCTTGATCTTTGCCAATCTAATAGAAGTGCACACATTTTAAATTTCTTCTAAGTGACAGAAGGAAACTTTTAAGAAGGTGCTGCAAATTTTGCCCATTTCTTTTCTTTCTTTTTCTTTTCTTTTCTGTGCCTCCCCAGCCCAAATTTGCCCACTTCTGCAGTCTCATAAATTATTTCTGGTTTTGTGGGGTTGAGGATTTAGCTCAGTGGTAGAGTTTGCCTAGCAGGCGCAAGGGCCTGAATTCGAGCCCCAGCAACCCCCCTCAGAAAAAGACCTCTAGATGTTTGCTGCCTTAGCCCTTCACTGAAGATCTCTCATTGCAAACCAATATTGTAGTTCAAGTAACATGAGCTCAGAGTCCCAAATATGGGCTTGATTTGCAGGTCCAATAATTTTAGCTATATAATCTTAAACTAGGGGCTTAGCCTCATTTTGCCTCGGTTTCCTAATATGCAAAAATAAGGATATTAATAGCAACTTCACAACATTATGAAAATCGAATGACATAATCTAAGTATCTTTTCCCTTATTCAGGTGGAACCATTTCTCCCTAGGGCTTGTTTTGTTTTGTTTTGTTTTGGTGCTGAGAGTTGAATCCACTCAGGGATTTTCTTAATCGTTGATGAAGTTAGCCCTTTCAATTTTTTTCTCTGCCAGAGCCCCAAATGGACGCATTGTATTAGTACAGTACTCCCGGAGGTCCTCAAACTAAGAGAAAGAGGAGGCTGAGTCATTTAAACTTGCCCAAAGAAGGCTGGATCATCACTGAACAGGGGACTGCTCAGGGGACTGTGCAGCTTTCTTCTAGGGCAGGAGGGGCCAAGTCCATTCCCTTCCACAGATCTCTTCCTTTAAGGAGGCAAGGATGCACTTTCCCCGAAACCGTGAGTTTCCATTTCTGAACTTAAAGAATTAAGCACAATTAGCTATACCTATAACTAATAGGACTTTATATGGTGACTATAGTGTAAAGAGCTGGCTTTCTATAAATTTTGGTAACTCTGTCCAAAGCCCAAGGCTACAGAAGTTCTGGGCCATGAGCATTTTGAAGATGGGAAATAACTTACTACTTACTTTTGCATTACTTATCTTTGTATATCCCATGCCAACCGGAGGGAGTCTACACCGGCCCAATTAATGTTTGTGGAATAAATGGTCTTTCCCAGCTTCACGCTTGAGCCTTGGGATTCATACCCAAGGGGTCTTCTTCTGTCAGATTTGGGGACTTGAGTGTGCTGGGCTATTTTTGTTACTGTTGCTGTTTTACATTTCATTTAAAACCAGTTAAATGGTCTCCGTTTACAATTGTACCAATGACAAAAGTTCATATTTTTCAAGGAGAGAAAAATGATAGGTATAATTATTATTTGACTCTGGGCCTTGTAGGGACTTGAAGGAAATACTGCCCAAAAGCATTTTCTTTCCCTCTCTTCCCAGTTGCCTCTGAATTGTACTATCATAGCAGACTTCCGATTGACGTCCTTACTTCCAACCTCTGTCTTTTCTACTTCTTGTCCTTTTCCTTATCCAGCTGGAGACACAATATGTGGTGTCTCAAAATGTTCCCAGGAACACAAAAGGGTGTGTGGGGTTTTGAGAACTAGAGTATTTCAGCGTTATTTGAACATAAGGTACATGTGGGAAAGTGTCAGGAGTTGACTGGCCAGATCATAGTAAGGAGTTTGGGTTTTATCTTGTAAAGGTTGAGGGGGTGGAAAAATTTCAGACAGGAACTGAATTATTACAATGTCTGCCACATCACAGTGGCAGCCAAGAATAAGAAGGCAGGCTGGTGGCCCGACTGGAGGCAAAAGATACAGTTAAGATATTTTTGACCTCTTCCCAGGGCTTTGGACTCTGGCATCCGTATGCACTAGGGCAGATCATGGGCAATGAGTACAGTGGCGGTGAATAAGGACAGGTTCCAGAGATATTTAGCAGCTAGAATTTTGGTGTCCACTGAGATGCAGAGGACGCAGAAGAGGGGCTTTTCTTGGGTTGCCAGCTGGGGCCAACAGGACAAGTGGAGGCGCCACCAACTGAGGGATGTAGAACAGCAGGAAGAGGAAGTTTCTGGCTAGAGGTGGTGAGTCTGGCTTTGGATCCTGAGTTTGAGATGCCTGTGGGATCTGCAGATGGAGTTTCTTTGGGAGGTAGGGGAGGTGCTGGAAATCGAGCTCAGGGCCTTGCATTTGCTAGGCAAGCACACTACCATTGAGCTAAATCCCCAGCCCCTGGAGTTTCTAATAGGCAGTTGGATAAATTAGACTGGCGCTCAGGAGAAAAGGCTAGAAACAAGACCTGAGGTTTGGGAGTACAGAGGTGGCACTCAAACCTATAGGCACGGATGAGACCATGTGAAAGAGTGAGTGCAGCACACAGAGGTAAAGGCCAAGAAAAACCTCAGTTTGTGGGACAGTCTAGCCCAGAGTACCTGGTGAAAGGAGGCAGACAAAGACTAGTACAGTGAGGTGAGAGGGGGCAGGAGGGAAACCAAAGGAGAAAGTTCCCAAGGAACTGTAAGCAAAGTCAAAGGCAGCAGAGACCGAGAAACACAGGACTGCAGCGTGTTCACCGTGTTCAGAGAAAGCTACAGGCTATGTCTGTAAGAGTAGCTGAGGGAAAGGTGAAGTCCTGGGCCAGACCATTTGGTAAAGAGGGAATGGAGAAGCCGGGGAGGAGCAAGGGGAGGCGACTCCTGTAGGAGGCAGAGCTGGCAAAGGAAAGAGGCCTTAAAATAGTGGTGGCGAACCTGTGGCACGCATGCCACAGAGGGCACACAGAGCCCTCTCTGTCGGCACGTGAGCCAAGTCGCCCCAGCCAAGGTTTGACAAGTTATGGGCATGCACGCGACAGCAAACATCACATTAATTGTGCAAAAGCCTCCCAAGTCCAAGCTTTTACCTTTTAATAAAAAGCTGTTTGTATCATTGAAAGCTCTGTTATTGTGTTTTTCTTTTAAGACAGAAGTTGTTAATGTATGAGTTGTTTTTTCTAAACCAAAACCTCCATATTCTGGTTTAACTGCAGTGTTGGCACTTTACAATAAATAAGTGGGTTTTGGGTTGCAGTTTGGGCGTTTGCTCTCCAAAAGGTTCGCCACGGCTGCCTTAAGCACTGAGGATGTAGCTCAGTGATAGAGTGCCTGCCTAACATGTCCAAGGCCTGGGTTTCATCCCCATCACCACAAAGCGGGGGTGATATAGCTGGGCTCTGTAAGAATTTATTTTTTAAAATAATTTTTGGTTATTTCAAGGGTAACCAAACTGGATGGCTCACACCTGTAATCCCAGTACTTGGGAGGCTGAGGCAAGAGGATAGCCTCAAATTCAAGACCAGCCTGGGCTGCGTAGTGAGTTCAACTATGTAGTTCCAACTGAACTATATAGTGAGATTCTGCCTCAAAAAAAAAAAAAAAAGATAACCAAAAAGGTAAAAATTTCAAATTTGAAAGAACATAAAATAAAAAGTTTTCGTATCCTTTCCTTCCCTCCCAACTATTGTATAACTCCCAACGGGTAATCACTGTTACATCTATTGCCTGATATTTCAGAATACATAAATAAGTATGTATGTGTGTATATACATACATGTATAAGTGTGTATGAATGGCATATATACACACACGTATGTTGAAAACACATACATATTCATGCACACATACATCTTTTTAACCAAGATAATTATAGTACACAAATTTCTGTGCTCAGTCTCAGTCTTTTCCATTTAACAATATGTCTCAGAAACCCTTCCTTATCTTTCTGACCTTATCTCCTGCCTCTCTCTTGAGCTCATCGCCTTGCTACTGCTTTGACCTCCTTGCAGTTCTTGGAATGCACCAGGCACACTCACACCTTAAGGCTTTTTGCACTTGCTGTTCTCACTGCATGGAATGTTCCTTCTCCAGATATCCTCTTGGCTCACTCTGTCACTTCCTTCATCAGAGTCTACCACTATCATTCAAGATACCTTTTGCTACTTCACTTTTTTTTTCACAGCACTAATTACCATGAATTTGTTTACTCTAACATCAGTGTCTTCCACAAAGAGAGAATCTCCATGAAGGCAGGGTCATTGACATCTTCACTTCTCTGTACCGAGAGCCTAGAACAGGATGCGATCCTTAAAAAGTGTTCAGTAAAAGATGAACAAGTATAGAGAGCTGGCATAGTATGGTCTTTTTTTATTATTATTATTATTTTTGGTGCTAGGGATCGAACTCAGGTCCTTGTGTTTGCAAGGCAAGCACTTTAACCACTGAGCTAAATCCCCAGCCTGGCATAGTATGGTCTTACGGATACACAGAGTGGTTAAGAGTTCAAACTCTTTGCCAGGGGTGGTGGCACACGCCTGTAATCCCAGCACTTGAGAGGTTGAGAGGCTGAAGCAGGAGGATCGCCGTGAGTTTGAGGCCAGCCTGGGCTACATAGTGAGTTCAAGGCTGGCCTGAACTACATAGAAAGACTCTGTCTCAAAAAAAAAAAAAAAAAAAAGAGTGCAAGCTCTTGATCTTAGGTTCAAATCGTCATTTTTTTGAGGGTGTGTGCACTTGGGTAGATGAATTAGTTTCCTTATCTACACAATGGGGTCATTCTGGTGCCTAACCCAGGGTTGCTATGAAGAGTAATGTGTGGATAATGTAACATGCTTAGAATAGTACCTGACATGGATGAACTCGTCAGTACATGCTCGCTGCTGTATTATTGCCAGTTTTGCAGTGCTGGGGAAGGAGCCTAGGTCCTTGCTCATGGTAGGCATGTGCTCTGCCACTGATGCCTCGGCCCTGTACTTAGCATGCTGTGAAGTAGCTCTGCCATCACCGGCTTCACTCATCCAGCTCCTCTTCACCTCCTAGAGGATCCCTTCCCAACCTCTTTTGTCTGTCCTCTACCCTTAGACACTGGTGTCTCCCGAGTGCCTATCATTTCTCACATTCTCCTAGAGTGATATCATGGTTTTAACTACCACCCAGGCTGCAGAGTGCCATAAGTGCTGCCGCACCATACAATTCCCAGGGCCTCAGACTTTTGCATCCAACTGCACTGAGCCCTTTCATTCTAATTATTTGTTAGGCTGTATGACTCACTGTGGGTCCCTCAAGGGCAAGAATAGTTTCTTGGTTATCTTTATCTCTGCTCCTCCAGGTGAGGTACTCTTGGTAGGTCTGGTTTGTAGGTGTTCAGAGTCTAGTGAAGGGAAACACACAGTAAATACATACCTAGATGAAGTCAGTCGGTGACAGAATGTTATGTAAGTAGGAGGGAGGAGAGACCTGGGAGAGTTTGAGATACGGCCATTGGTAAAGGATGGCTGGGCTTTGGGACAAGGGGATATTTGAACAGGATGTTGAAGGAATTGAGAGCATAACCAAATACATCTGAGGGAAGAGTGTTCCCAGCAAAAATCAGCCAATGCAGAAGCCCTGAGATACAGTGTGTCTGGGGAGTTTTGAGGGGATGCCAGAGAGCCAGTGTTGCTGTAGTAAGGTGGGAATAATGGTAGGAAATGGGGTTGGATGAGGTTGAGAGATGGTTTCAGATCATCCAAGGACTTACAATTAGATGAGAAGCCATGGGAGGGTTCTGAACAGAAGGCCCACAAAATATGACTCAGTATTTGGAATGGTCACTCTGGCTTCTCTAATAGGCAATAGAGGGCTGGGGGCATTGTTCAGTGGTAGAGCACTTGTCTAGCATGCAAGTCTCTGGATTAGATCTCCAGTACCTCAAAAATAGAGGAAGGATTTGCAGATGCACTAAATGTGGGGCATGAGAAAAATAGAGGCAGAGATGCATGATTAAGTGAATGAACAAATGAATTGGTGAGATCTGTCTGTCTGTCTGTCATCTATTCTAGAATGATACATTACCAGGCTGCTGAGGTTTGGAGATAAATAAAATGGAAACATTAGGAGAACCATTAAAAGAGGATTCAAAACATCCTCACACGGGCTGAGGATTTAGCTCAGTGGTTAGAGTCCTTGTGTTGCAAGCGCAAGACCAAGTTCAATCCCTAGCACCGAAAAAAGAAAAAAAAAATCCTCACATACTTCCATTTACTTGTGGAAAAGAAGGGTTATGCAAGATAGGTCAGTAGTATGATTATGGAGTAAAGGTAAGTTTTTTTTTCTAATTAAAGATAGAAAAAAAATAAAGATAGAGAAATTGGAGCCTGTCTATTAGCTTGAGAGGAAAGAGTAATAAAAAAGGAAAGAGGGGCTGGGGATTTAGCTCTGTGGTTAGAGCGCTTGCCTTGTAAGCACAAGGTCCTGAGTTCCATCCCCAACGCCCCCCCCAAAAACAAGAAAAAAGAAAAATAAAAAGGGAAAGAAAAGCCAAGCGTGGTGGTGTACACCTGAAATCCCAGGAGGCTGAGGCAGGAGAATAAAAAATTTGAGCCTGGCCTGGGCAACTTGCCAATTTAGTGAGACCTTGTTTCAAAATAAAAAATTAGGAAAAAAAAAAAAAAGGGAGCAGTACTGAGGACATAGCTGAGTTTGAAGGCCCTGGGTTCAATCCCCAGGAACCACCCCATACACACAAACACAGAGGGCTTAATGAACCTGTGGTCAAGTTTCTGAAGAATCATCTATATTCATAGTTTCCATTTCCTTACCATCTTCCACACACTCCCAAGCTGTTATCTTCCAACTGCCACCTCCACTGAAACTGCTATCACAGAAGACACCAGTGATTTTCTGTTTGCCAGAACTAATGGACAACTTTTAGACCCTATCACATTTGGCTTTTTGTAGCATTGCTAGTCTTCCGGAAGCTTTCTTCCCTAGGTTTTTATGACCTCACCTCTCCTGCTCTTCCTCCTATTTCTCTGACCTTTCTGCCTTAAGCTCCTTCACCAGCTTCCTTCATTCTGTCTATCCCTAAATGTTGGTTGAGAAATTCTGAGAAAAGTCATATTCTTGGTCGTCTCCATTTGTACTATCTCATTCATTTACTCAAATATTGACTGCCGCCAGGCACAGAATTAGGTGCTGGGGAAAACAGCAATAAACAAAGCTCACAAAAATGCCTGCCTTCCCTTACTTTAGGACTTTGTCCCGAGAAATCTTGCTTCTTCTCGGAGAGCCTTTGACTTAAAAATGGAAATCTCCAGGGCTGGGGATTTAGCTCAAGTAGCAGAGTGCTTGCCTAGCAAGCACAAGGCCCTGAGTTCGATGCCCAGCACCAAACAAAACAAAACAGAAAACCAAAATGGACATCTCCAGCATTAACTACTCCTTTTAGAATTTCAAATACATGTAATCAATACTCTGTTGATTCTCTTCACTTGTATGTCTTTAAACTTCCTCTCTCTGTATTCCCTTTCCTTATTACAGTACCATGCTGTACTATTCCCCTGGACCATTTCCCTTTAGGATCACTGCAACATTTCTCAGCCTTATGTTCTAAGATTGAACTTCCTAAAATGGAAATCTGACCATATCACTTCCATCCTTAAAACATTTTACTATTTTCTACGCCTTCAAGATCTCTTAGAGTTTCATCTAACTCTCCTCAGGTCAGGCCTTCAGGATACATCTTATTTCTTGTGTCCCTGCCTTAAGAACTAATTTTATTCAGTACCTTGTCTGACCCTGCTTTGGGGCATGTTCCCCTGCTAAAACACCCTTCATTTTCCCCTTGTCCTCTGGCTGATTTCTAGTTCCAGCTCAGTGTCCTCTCCTTCATCACAGCCTTCTTCGGCCTCACCTGTGTCTGCACCTCTGGCATAACATCCAGGATTCTATTGTTGATCTCTATACACTATTGTCTTGTGTAGCTTGTAACTGCTTATTTTGCTATCTCTTTCACTAGGCTTTTTTTTTTTTTTTTTTTTTTTTTTTTTTTTTTTTTTTTTTTTTTTTTTTTTTTTTTTTTTTGTGCTGGGGATTGAACACTAGGCTGTCTTTTAAAGATAGAAAATGCTCCCAGTGTGCAGACCTGCTCACACTTGTAATCCAAGCATTCTGGCAGGTTAAGGCAGAAAGATTGCTACTTCAAGCCCAGGCTGGGCAATTTAGTGACTTAGACCCTGCCTGTCTCAAAATCTAAAAAAAAAAAAAAAAATTTTTTTTTTAAGAAACTCCTGGGAATGTAGCTCAATCCAAAGGCCCTGGATTCAATCCCCAGTACTGGGGGTGGGGGGAGAAAAAATAGGAAATGTTTCTTTTACATTTTTCAGAATTGCTGGTGTGGTGGTGCCCACCTGAAATCCCAGCACTCAGGAGGCTGCGACAGAAAGGATTACTGTCAATCTGAGGCCAGCCTGGGCCAAATAGTGAGTTCAAGACCAGCCCAAACTACAGCAGTAAGTCCATGTCTCAAAAAAAATAAAAACAAAAAACTGTTTTCAGAATCACATTGGACACAACATTGCATGCCTATAATCTCAACTACTGGGGAGGCTGAGTCAGGAAGAAGGCAAATTCAAGGTCAGCCTGGGCAATGTAGTGAGACCTTGTCTCAAAATAAAATTTAAAAAGGGCTGGGGATGTAGCTCAGTGTGCATGAGGCTGTGAGTTCAGTCAATCCCCAGTATGAGAAGAAGGAGACAGGGAAGGGGAAGGGGAAGGGGGAAAGAAGGAGGAGGAAGAGGAGGAGGAGGAATAGGAGGAGAAGGAGGAAGAAGAGGAGGAGGAAGAGAAGGAGGAGACAGATCAATTGAAGGTGAAAGGGAGAAAACTGAAGGAGTTCATGCTGGATAGTTTGTTTTCTCTTTAATGTAGTAAATAATCATTCTTCTTTTTAGGAAGACATTGTACACCAGTAAAGGTCCATGATAGCTTCTTTGATCTCAACTTTCATACTTTAAAATTCTTGCTTATACTTTCTAACCCATCAACCTTATCTCTTGCAAAGTTGTGAGCAGCAAAGGGATCAAGTATGATTCAGCTTTGGGCTGCTTTGATCATCTCCTAAACCCGACTTTAGGGCCGTGCAAAGCCCTCTCATGTTATCATTTCTTTTCATTCTGTGTCTTGTCAGTGCGGCAGTTCCCAGAATTGGAAACATTTCATTTGCCTCCAAACTACTTTGAAAAAATTCACTAGATCTAGTATTACTAATAATGTTTGATTTTTTAATTTCAGGGAGAAAAGGGATGAAATAGTAATATCATCCCTTACTAAGATGTCTAACTTTGTGTAAGTAATGCTTAAATCTAACTGTATGGCCTAAAATTGGTTTAGGATTCCTTTCAGCCATCAATGCCAACTTATGATAGGCTAATACGACTACATCTAGTTGATCTAATTTAGAACAAATTTTTATCCGTAGACGGGATGGAAAATCTAGATGAGGATTAAGGTCATGGCCAAGGTACAAGAGGAGGAGGAAGTCTGAGTTAATTATAACCTAAGTTCTGCAGTCTTAATTCCAGGAAGCTGTCCCTTAGCTAGGTGGACAACTTGTTGATTGAGGGATATTCTTAGAGGAACTTGAAGCTACCAGTTCTGAGATGGATTTCCATAAGTGATGGTATCAGTATTGGAAAACTAGAAATTCTAAGAGAAACATTGAGAAAGACCTTTGAGTAAAGGATTTGATTATTCTCTCTCTACCAATCATAATTGCCTGAGAGATTTCCTAAAGGTTATCTTTTTTCTTTTCTTTCTTTTTTTAAGACAGGGTCTCGCTATGTAGTTCAGGCTGGCCTTAAACTCACTATGTAGCCCCAGCTGGCCTTAACTCTCCTGCCTCAGCCTCCCGATCCTGGGATTACAGGCTTGTGCCACCCACCCAGCAAAATTAAATTTCTCATTGTCTCTTACATGTGAAATTATATGAGGTTCTGGGCTGGGGATTTAGCTCAGTGGTTAAAGTGCTTGCCTTGCAAGCACAAGGACCCGAGTTCAGTCCCCAGCGCCAAAAAACAAAACAAAACAAAAAAACAACAACAAAAAAGAAATTATATGAGGTTCTAATATCAAGTTTAAAAACAGAGAATTAAAAAAAATTTAAAAACCCCAGAGAATTTATTTTGATACATTATGGGTAAAGAGATGCTAGGTAGTTGAACAGTCAGTGGTTAATTAGATTTTTAAAGCATGTAGGATTAGGTATCACCTTCTGCTCTTTTGCCTTACTCTCTTGCCTATTCTGAGCCCTAATGACATATAACCAATTCTATTGCTGAAGACCCAGGAAAAGTCTTGGTATCTAAGGCTCAAATGTATATTAAGTGTTGTAAATCATCACTTGCTCCTGCTAAAGCTGAAATGAAGTGCTGTATATGTAGTTTAGAGTTCAAATGTTTCTGCATAAAAACACAAAAAGGAAACCATCCCCTTCCCCATGCCTGGCTCTCACAATGCAATAACCAACTGAAATATCTCGGGTAGAGAGGATGTGGTCAGAGGTAGGAAACCAGGAATCAAGCCCTGCATTCCAGTCTTCTGCTCCTGACTCACACCCGGCAAATGGTTCCAGTTTATTTCATTTCACACTGACAGGTAAGAAAGGTAACATTTTGTTCTGAATCTTCTTACAGGAGAGGGTTCTGCTAACCTGCAAGAGGCCTTTGCTGTAGTCGAGATGGAAAAATAAGGAAAACATGCCACCACAGTGTTTTAATGGGAGGGGGCAGGATTTTGTTGCTGATTTGTGTCCTTAGTCCTTTCCACAAATAACCTTGAGGGATTTACTGCTCAGTCCAGGGAGGCGGCGTCTTTCTGGACTGGGTAGCTGTGTGGCAGTGGGGTCAGATGGTGACGGCAGAGCAAACAGACTCAAGGGTCCCAAATCGAGGGCCATTTGGCTTCAGTGTTTACCTTCTGTGCAGTAAGGATAAAATCTGGATCTTATGGTGAAGTGGAAATGAGTTTCCCATCACAGGTTGTAGCAGTAACTTGGTCAAGATTTAATATGCCAGCATAGTCAAGGTAGATAAAACCATAACACGGTTCAAGTAAAGTAATGGTGAGCAAAATACCACTCTTGACTTAATATTTATTTTTTTATTTAAAATTTTTTGTTTTGGTTTTTTAAAGACAGAGTCTTGCTTGGTAGTCCAAGCCAGTCTTGAACTCATGGTGATCCTTCTGCCTCAGCCTCCCAAGTGCTAGAATGACAGGTGTGTGCTACCACACTCAGCTAGACTTAGTAACTACCTGGTCATCATTACTTTCATTTTTCTCATCAATCCTGGGCTTATATAGTTTGGTTTTTTTTTTTTGGTGCTGGGGTTTGAACTCAGGGTCTTGTGCTTGCTAAGCAAGCACTCTAACCACTAAGCTAAATCCCCAGCCTGTTTACATGGCTTTTTTCCTTTACTCTACCTCAAGGTCATTAAAGTAGGTAACCATTTTTCCACCATTCAGTCACTTTATACTGTCTTAGAATTAATTTTGTGATTTTAGAGTCTTCTATCCTCTTGAGACCCAGAGTGATATGGCATCAAGGTACAAATGGAGGCTGTCCTTAGGGGCACAGTATCATTTCAACAAGTATGACAAAATTCAGAACCACACAACAAGGTTTTAATTGCTTTTGGATTTGACAGCATTGGGATATATTAAAATTTGGGGCCTTGGGGCTGGGGATTTAGCTCAGTGATTAGAGTGCTTGCCTTGCAAGCACGAGGCCCTGAGTTCGATCCCCGGCACCACACACACACACACAAAAAAAAAAAAATTTGGGGCCTCTGAAGATAAACTTTCTTTATGCAGAAAGTCTAAGGTAGCACTTAGGAGGCTCAGGCAGGAGGATTGTGGTGAGTTCAAGGCCAGTCTGGGCTATACAGTGAGTTCAAGGCCAGCCTGAATTACAGAGCAAAAACCTATCTCAAAAACAAAACAAAGGGGTTGGGGATTTAGCTCAGTGGTGGAGCACTTGCCTAGCAGGCACTAGGCCCTGAGTTCAATCCCCAGGAACCACCAAAATTAAATAAAACAAAACAAAAAAACGATACATCATCTGAACTACATATGTGGCAAGACCCTGTCTCACGAACAAAACAAAATGCAAAAAAAGTTCAAGATATAATTCTTATTAAACCTATCTATACCTATCTATATGTTGCACCTGTAAAATCCTGTGAGGAGAGGCGTGCTGCTGTAAACTTACATATGACTCACTTCTTCAGCTGTGCTAAGGATGCGCACCCTAATATGCAGGTGTGGCAAAGAAATGGGGACCAGTGTCTGAGGTGTTCCCGTGATTGTTGGCTTTCTGGCCAGCTCGTAGGTCTTCTCTAGACGGACCTGCTTTTGCCCACTTCCTGGCTCTTTCCTCCTATCCGTGATGCACAGGCAGCCCTGCACTAAGCGTGCTCCACAGGAGAGAATGGCTAATCAGGGATCCAAATCTCGGTTTTAACTGGAGGTTGAGGTGCGGGAGTGACTCAGCCGGCATCTGCTCCGAGCAATCTCAGCCTCCAGGCCTTCAGGAAGTGAGTCCCCCAGGCCTGAGTCTCTCTCTGTGGCAAACTGCCACTGAACTCTGCTCTTCGTCAGCCCAGTACCAAACACAGTAAGTAGAGTCTGCTGTTTCATTGTCTGAAAATCTGCAATATACAAGCCAGCTAATGTGGTAGCCAGGATTATAAAAGTGAATTAGATACGACACTTTCCTTAAGAATTTATAGATTTGCAAGGGAAATAAATGTAAATATAGCATTGGAGTCTAATGATGTGTGCTCCAGCAGCATCAACAGGAGGGCAGAGAAGCAGTTTGGGAAAATCAGAAAAGACTTCTCAAAAGAGGTGATTAATTGGTTTGGAAAGCAGGACGCGATGTGCCGGGTGGAAGGGGCCAGGAGTGAAGGCAGAGGGAACTGCATTTATAATGGATTCATTAATGGATAAATTAATTTTATTGATTGTATTCGCATGGAGTGACTTCTGTGTACTTGGAGCTTGGGATTCAAAGGATTCTAGCACAGGCAAGGTGTACGACTCACTGTGTTTGGTACTGGGCTGGTACACAGCGAAGTTTAGTGGCAGTTTGCCACAGATGAGATGCAGGCCTGAGGACTCACTTCCTGAAGGCTTGCAGGCTGAGACTGCTCCAAAGACGATGCCAGGTGAGTCACTCTTGCATCTATATATGGTGCAAATAGCGGTAGGTGCGGAGGTGATGTTGTGGAAGTAGAAGTGCTCCAAACACTTAGGTTTTCTTAGTTAAATGGGAAGTAAGACCATCTGTTGATTGAAATAATCATGGCCCAAAGAAATGCGGTATGAGGAGATGGGCATGGTGGCACACACTTGTAATCCCAGCACCTGAGAGGCTGAGTCAGAAGGATTGCGAGTCTAGGGCTGGCCTGGTTTACTAGCAAGTCAAGGTCAGCCTGGACTACTTAACAAGATTCTGCTTCAAAAAACAAAAAAACAAAAAAACAAAAAAACAAAAAAAAGGAAGAAAGAAAGAAAGAAAGGCAGGCAGTATGATGGCAGTACTATGTGTTTTCTTAGGGTTTCGATTATGAATATAAGAATAGTCATCTCGTGTCTCCAGCTACATTCGGCTTTATGGGTGCAAGCACAGAGAGGACAGTTGGATTCAGCCAAGGATGTGGTTTTGGCAAAGGAGCACCGTGCTGAGTGAGAGGCAAGGAAGTCGGAGGCAGGTTCAAGAGAAGGGTCATGACTGACTGTCGGCAAGGGGATTAGTCACCGAGGGCAGTGAGGGAGATGGTAGCGTTAGTTTATTGACGATCACGGTGAATCCAAATTAACGTTGTTGGGATTTTCGAGGTAATGGGCTGGAAAGATAACATTGGTTGGAGAGAGGGTTGATGTTTTTGGTCATGACGTGTGAATCAACACTCAAAGAAGGGGCAAGACATAATTGCTGCACTTATTAGGGGAGCTGAGAGGTCAGGCTGTTGGCAAGATTATTTATCTTTTTTTTTTTTTTTTTTTTTTTAAAAACAAGGCCTCATCATGCAGTCCAGGCTAGCCTTGAACTCACTAGGTAGTCCAGGCTAACCCTGAACCCATTACAATCCTCCTGCCTCAGCCTGCCAAGAGCTGCGATCATAGGCCTGAGCCACCAGTCCTGGCTGGAAGGATTGTTAATACTAATGATTCTCAAATTTAAACTTAAGAGGAGACAATTAAAACATAGATTGCAAGGTCCCACTCTCAAGTTTCTGGGGTAGAGCCTGAGTGTTTTCATTTCTAGGATCTCTGGTGATACTGCTGTCACTGCAGTCCAGGAACCATAGTTTGGAAACTACTGACCCATATATGTTGAAAACTGACAAAAAATAAGATAGAAACAGTGTTAGCCTAGCCAGTCACATGCCTGTAATCCCTGCAGTCTTGGTGGCTGAGGCAGAAGGATCTCAAGTTCAAAAGTTCAAACTTAGTAAGACTCTGTCTCAAAAAAAAAAAAAATGCTGTGGATGCCAGATGTAGCTGTGTACAGGTCCTGGGTTCGGTTCCCAGGACCACAAAAACAAACAAAAACAAACATGCAAACAAAGAGAGTGCTGTGGAGTGACAGTGAGACAAAATTGTCAAGAAATAAGGGTGTGTGACCTGATGACTAGAAGAAAACTGCAACAGTTGGGGAGTGGGTATATAATATGACAAAATATTTAAAGCTGGGATTTTTTTTTAAATTTTATTTTAATGGTACATTTTAGACGTACATATTGATAACATTCATCGTAGGGAATTTGTACCTGTACATGATATATCTTGTTGCTTCTTTTTTTTTGTTCCCCCTTCCCCTCCCCTCACCCTGTTTGTTTTTAAAGCTGGGATTTTTATGGGGACTGGTTAGAAATTGTGTGGCTGAAACAATGTTTAGTAGAAAAATGAGATTAAGGCAAGGCCAAAGGCAGACTGTCAAGGGCCCTGCACGTCAGTGTTTATTAATGTGGAGGCCTTTTATTTTGTGAGCTGGTGTGGTATAAACTCCCTACTAAGGTATTATTTCTGGTTGAACAGGTACTGTATTCATCACATGTGGACTACAATTGTTACTAATTCATGTCCTGGCTGAAATAAAAACCACACTAGTTAGGGAATAGCAAGATGCTCCACAAAGCTATGTATTATCTTACCTAAGGTTAAAGAGGTTGATATATAAAGGGACAATAAATCTTAATAACTTGATAGTAAAGCAAAACAGGACTAAGAATATAAGAAAAATAATACAGAATGAACTGTGGAAATCCAAAGGTGGTCATGGGTAAAGTGAGGGCACAGACTACAAGAATGGATCACTACTTGAGTCTAACTTGTGCTTCTACTGCTTATGGGGCCAAATCATTCAATGTTTTTCCTGTTTAGTTCACGCCTGGTTAAGTGGCTATATATTTATGCCACGGGCCTCAGGGGATAGCTGGGGGCTAAATGAGACAGTACAAGTGCTTTGAAAATGTAAAGAACTACACAAATATGAAATACTGAAGAAGAGACAAAATATTTTGACCTAGAAATACTGGAGGACATCAGAGCAGAAATAGTTACGTATGAAGATGATTGGGAAAGAAAGGAGAAACTTATTCAAGAATAATGCCGAGCTGGTTGTTGTGGTGGTGCACGCACTTGGGAGGCTGAGGCAGGACAATGGCTCTGTGTTCAAGTTCAAGGCCAGCCTGTGTACACAGTGAGACCCTGCCTCAAAAAACAAAAACAAAGACAAAAAAAAAAAACCCAAAAAACAAAACCAATACTGAGATACATACAGTGAAGGTTTAAATATGCAACGTGAAGTTTCACATGTGTCTTGAAATGACGAAAACCTCAACAAAAAGCCGTTGTTGATATTTATGTTGAACTTGTTTTTATAGTATTTTCCTTAGGAATCATAATTTTTGGACCATAGTGACTATTAGAGTAACCTTTTTGGACTTAGCAATCTGTCTATGGCCATACCATCCTGAATGTGCCCGATCTCGTCTGGACTTAGTAACCCTCATCTTCCGTCTCTCCATGATGCCCACTACTATTTGCATTTTTATACACTGAGAAAAACTCAGGCCCATATGCCCTTTTAGATGTACCCCCTTTTTTCTTGCAGTGCTGAGAATCAAACCCAGGGCCTTGTGCATGTTAGGCAAGTTCTCTACTTCTGAGATGCATCGCTAGCCCAATAGTCTAATTTTTAATATGGCATACAAGATACCCTGTATTAATTATGTCCGGTACCTGGTGGCTCAATTACGCTTCTGTTCTTTTAGAACCTCCAACAGGTACCAAGATGCAACATGTACAGGTACAAAATAAATGTGATGAATGTGACCATTTTATGTACATTGTACCAATACATGTTCTTGGTTAAAAAAAAAACCTCCAACAAGCAGACTTAGATTTCACAGCTTTTGCAAAGTCTGTTCACCCACCCAACATACCCTGTTCTAGTCTTCCTGGCTCCATTCTCCTGACTTGCTGTAAATACTATCTCCTCTGACAATCTCCTGAACCTTTTTTTTTTTTTTTTTTTTTGGTGCTGGGGCTTGAACTCAGGGCCTTGTGCTTGTGAGGCAAGCACTCCACTCACTGTGCTAAATCCCCAGACCCTGCGAACCTTATTTTCAAGTCTGGGTTAGCCTCTTTTAAGCATTACCTTCCACCTCCCTCATTACTGCACTAAACTGCGAACACTTAGCAGTCTTGTTCATATTTCAGCCATTTAGGTAGTGCCTGGAATTTATGAGGTGCACAATTAACATCCGAGTGATACTTAAGTTGCCAATGGCAGCACCTGGCAACCACAAACTCAGGGAAAGCCCAAGCAGTTTTCTGCTAGGAGACAGGCATGTGGACTTGATGAGGGCAAAAGAAAAGAGCCTGGTGAAGTGAAGGGGCCACTTCAAGGAGCCCACTGCTATTTTAACCTCCTAAGAAAATTCCGTACATGCATCATTAGTCTCAGGGGAGATCAGAGGTGTGCTGTTGGGCAGAGGAGGAGGAAGTAGCAGTGAAGTGAGTAGTAAATGTTTACTTTGAAGACTTTGTGGTATGACTGTATGGTTCAAAAAAGTAACATTACATATCATGAAGTCATCTAGGCCTCTGGACATTTTAACCAGCTGATTTCAGACCAGACCTTTGGTTTTCTCCTGGTTCATTTTAATACTCGTATACTGTAAGAAAGAAACTCACAGATCATCATGGTAGTGAATCTCTTTGCAGTCTTTTGCTCAGCTTAGTTTACGGAATACTTTTCTCAGGGGGTCTTGGGGATTGAACTCAGGGCCTTGTGCTTGCTAGGCAAGTGCTTTACCACTTGAGCTAAATCCCCAATCCCCTGAATGTTTTCAAGAGACGTGGTTTTGATCACCTTGTGTGCTGCAGAAGCAGTAAATTTGGGCATTACTTCATATTTTGGAAGAGTAGCTAGGGTTGGGAGTCATGGCACACACTTGAAATCCCAACACTCAGGAGACTGAGGCAGGATGATTGTGGGTTCAAGGACAGCCTGGGCTACATACATAGTGTAGCAGTCTCAATGGAGACTATCTTGCCAATCTTTTAGAAAAGTGGTGCCCTTTGTTAGGATAGAACAGTATTCTAAATGCAATGGGTGCCAAGCGTGGTGGTGCATGCCTGTAATCCCAGCACTCAGGAGGCTGAGGCAGGAGGATAGTCACGAGTTGGAGGCCAGCCTGGCCACAGTTGAGTTCAAGGACAGTCAAGAATATACAGCAAGACCAACCCTGTCTCAAAAAACCAACAAAACAAAACAACCTCCCTGGAACCCCCAAAAATGTAGTGGTATAAATTTGGGGTTGACAGGATAAAGGCTCAAAACTATTAGAGGATTAATACTATGTGATGTGGGGCATGTTTTTATAATAAATATGCAACCATTTTTTGGTTACCAACTGGCATTACCTGTTTTGCTGTGGCTGCAAAGAGCAGGTGTAGATTAGACATAACAAACTAAATCAACCAAGGACGGTAAGGTCCTCAGAAAATGAGTGGTCAACATGTCCAATATCCTCAATAAAATGGCTAAAGAAATCAGACCAATACCAATCACTTCCATTTGTTTTAGGATGTATTACTCAGATGCATGGATGACACCAAATTATCACCCTGTTTAATTATCTGTAGGATACTGTTTTTACAAAGAGAGGCTCTACAAAAAAATCTTAAAATCAGTTAATAACACATAGCAAAATTAGATATAAAGTGTAGGTCACGGCTCCCATTCACTCTGTCATGCTGTTAAAGATGTTAACAAACAAGCTGGGCTGGTGGTGTGTACCTCTAATCACAGCACCCTAATAGGTTGAGGCAGGAGACTGAAAGTTCAAGCCCAGCCTGGGTAACTTAGTGAGACTCTCTCTCTCTCAAAAAAAAAAAAAAAAAAAAAAGTCACAGGCTGGGGATTTAGCTCAGTGGTTAGAGTGGTTGCCTTGTAAGCACAAGGCCCTGAGTTTGATTCCCAGCACCACCACCCCCCAAAAAATCACAAACATACATAACTAGATAACCACCCTGGTACCCTCCTATTTTGTCTTTTGGGGGGACAAATATTTCACTTAACAAGTACTCAAAAAAACAAAACAAACCCCAAGAAGACAAGTACTACATTTCTAGACAGCAGTAGTTAAAGGGTCTTGCTGTGATTGCAGCAAAGAGAAACAATCTAACAATGTAATTTTATTCTTTGTAACTACTGACATGATTTTGTTGAGACAGTGTCTCATTGTGTTGCTGAGGTGGGTCACCAACTCCTGGGGAGTTGCTGGAACTATGGGTATGTGCCACCATGCCCAACTTTTACCAGTATGATTTAACTGTATCACTCTGGCTCATGTTATTGCAAGTTCTTGTAGTACAGCAAGTTCTAATTTTCTTTTTCTTTCTTTTTTGTTTTTTGAGACAGAGTCTTGCTATATAGTTTAGGCTGGCCTTGAACTTGAGGTGATCCTGCTGAGGGCTGGGATTACAGGTGTGCACCACCATGCCCGGCTTCCAGCATGCTCTGTTTCCAGCATGCTCTGTTTCTTAAGGCCTTTCCTCCAAATTTTCTGTAAATAAAGTTTAAATAGCATATATTTTAAATCTTCCAATCTAAATGTTATCTTCACATATTTATATACCAGGCTGGTATATTTACATGTATCTTCCAATTTCAGGCTAAACACACTTGTATTTAGAGTTGTATTAATGTATCAAAGCCAAAGACAACCTAATTTAGTATCAAGAACTGTGATCTTCTATGTAGTATTTGACAGAGAAAACACTGATATTTAACACATCTTATTTTATTTGGACAGCAGATATTCTGATCACATGTGGTCCAAGAACACTGAAATATTAACTCAAATATAATCAGATGTTAAAGATTGGTCTTCAAACATTATAGCCAACGATGCCACGCTTGCCTATGATCTCTCCGATATAAAACCACATCCACACTTCAGTGGCCACCAAACCATTCAGCACAGCTTCCT
>PVJO010004319.1:0-66925 GCA_004026905.1 Hystrix cristata
TTCACCCTCACTGGCTTAGAACCTTCCGGCAGGCGAGCGGGCCCTGCGTCACCGCGCCTCGCCCTGGGGAGGAGCCCTGGCCTCTAACAGCTAATGGATAATGGATACCGAAAGCAACAACGTTTCTGTGGACAATTCCCAACAGGAGAGGGAGTCTTATCACTTCAAAAACCTAACTCTGTACAAGAAGAGAGAAACCATGTTTCCTTCCCCAGGAATCTGATGCTGGGAGCATCCAGGAGAAATAAAAGTTACATAACTGTTGAATGCCCCCAAGGGATCGTTCAGCAATGACCATTTATAGATAGCAGAGGAAGGTAGAAGAACAGGGGACAAGGGAGAGAAAGTGAGGTAAAGAATCCAGAAGTCAGGAAGCCCTTAGCAACAGGGGCTACACAACCAGCTGGCTGCAAATGTTTAAACAACCAGGGGCAAAAAGGAGGCACTTTAAACCAAAGACCATGAAAGTAAACAACAGCAAAATGATACTTAATGCTTTATTTTGTGGTACATGATTAAGTTTGGGGGACATTTCCTTGTGGTCTTTCCACCCTTACTCCCCATCCCCATCTCCCGTGATGCTGCTCATCTGCTCTATTCCATTTCCCATCTTTCTTCGTGTTCGGTTTTCCTGGCCTTTTCCTCTTTAAACACTTGGTCCTTCTTTGAAGAACAAAAAGTTTTCCACATGTTAAAAAAATTAGGATCTGTCGGTACTCACAGCAGCTTGTAACACTGTATGTTCTGACTCCTTCGTCTGGGATGGAGTGTTTTCAACTAGGCCTCCAAACCCAGGCAAGCACTTGTGTCTCTTAGAGCTATAAGCGTTTCAAAGGCCTCCGGCTGGAGGTATGCAGGCGTGTAAATGGGAAACACCATATGAGCAATGAAAAACAGCATCTTTTCAGGTTGTTGGGTTTCTTTCTTCTCGGTCTTAAAAGTGACTAGCTGTCTTTCATTTAAAGCACATACATGTATATACAATTGTAACTGGAATGGGCTTTTTATCCTAAACATTACTGAGTTTATCTCGGATAAGCTGAGGACTGTCAGTCTGTAAATTACCGCCAGTACTCAGGTTTCCTCATTCCTTTAAAAAAAAAGTTTGTTTGCTAAGTTCAAACACTGACATCATGTGAAAATGCCAGTCTTTATACACTTTTATAAAAGTAGAATACAGGGAGTATGATACACTAGTACAAAGTTTTACAATAATATAAGTACAATATATAAATTACAATGAAAGGGAGGAAGCTTCTGGTTCTCTTTTCAGGTGGTTCTTTTAGCAGTCATATTGCTGTAAAGAAAATAAAATACACATTAGTTACAGTCAGGATAAAGAAATGATGCCATTTCTGTCCTTTACATTCCTGTTTGAGCAAACACAACTTTAACTTTAGCTTCAGGCAACCACACTAAGGCTGAGACAATGCTCACAAAATGTTGACTGAACAGACCAGACCCATTGTCCTCTGTGCAAGACACTGATGTGGGTTTGGCTTTGAGTGTGTCTGCCTGGGGCTTTCATCTCAGCGATTTCAGAGATAATGCCGTGGGAGTTCCACCCTGCTGTGGGCTCCATGTGGGTGACCTTGCAAATGAAGTGCTCCTGAGCCAGCAACACTCAGAGTTCTGCCCTTTGTATATGTGCTGTCAAAGCGAGCGCTGAGTTCTGCTCTTTGAAAGTGTCTTTTGTCCTCCACACAGAGCTACCAAATCTTCCCAGTGTCTGGGGGAAAGTTATCCCTGCAGCGACTAGGATGGGAACCCAGTGCATTTGCCCCCCGAGTCATGGGGGATGTCACGCCCTGCCAAGTCACTGCAGCAGTTCTGGACACTGACTTGTTGTGCCTGTCCCTAAAAATGACGCACCGAGTTTAAACTCTGCCTCATATGAAATTGAAGGCTAAATATAGGTTGTGTTCAATAATCCCAAGAGAATTCTTCTCTGCCCCTCCCCAAATATGTCGCCTGAAAACAACTTCATGCTGAAGGTTTCCCACTCCGTTGTTTTCTTGGAAATTTGGCAGCATCCCAAAGAAATTATTAATCTTGCTGTACTTGCCTGATAAGGAAAACTAGATTTTTATTTTAACTTCCCCTCAAAAATTATAGAAAGTTTCCATTGATTTACAGCAAAGTTTTTCGTGATAGCAATGGACTTTCAGTTCCCTTTGGGTTTTTGTCTCATTTTCAAGGAAAGTTAAAAGACCTGGAACCAGAGGAATAAATGGTTTGGGAAGTATAAATGAGCAAGTTTCTGTTTGCTAATCACGCTTTACAGAATAAGACACAAAACAAACCACCTCCCAAAACTGGAGCAAAGCGGGATTTCCATCAATTCAATAATATATATCTTTTAGGAAGACAAAGAAACAAGAACTTTCCCTGCTATGCACAAATGCATATTTCTCTACTAAATCATATCCTCAGGAAACAAGTGCTTCCTGGTTTTCTTTCACACTGAAAAGCTTTTCGTAACTGCGACGCGAAGGCTACTAGTGCCTCTCCGAGCCTAGCTACTTGGGCAGTTTTTGACACCTTATTAGGAAGGAACTGTAGAAAATCCAAGGGGACAACAATGTGGTATACAGGTAAAGAGCAAGAAGTTCGGCACCAAAGACAGTAACTGTTGCTTCCTGATGAGGGGGATCTTACACATACTACTCAATTTCTGAATCACAGTGTTATCTGGAAAACGAGCTTAATAGAGTGTTATCTGGAAAATGAGCTTAATAGTGTCTGGTGCAATGAATGTAATTAAACAGTATTTGTGTGTTAGGAACATGAGAGCAGGTTAGCTGGATATCTCTTCAGTGTCTTCAGAACCAGATCAGCATAGTGGGTCTGCCCTAAAAGTGTCATGGGCGGCATGTTGTTCTGCACAGACAGCCAACTACAAAGGACCAAGATGACCCAGCGACCACGAGACTCAAGCTTCTTCCTGAGAGCAAAGCCGAGTACAACACGTGCCTCGCCACATTGATAGCAGACGAACAAACGTCGCCAGGTTGAGCATGTTTGGTTTTGCCTTTTCTCTCTGATGAAAAGAACAGTGCAGGAGATACATGCGCAACCATGTTTATAGCAGCGCAGTTTGTAATAGCTAGGTCTTGGAAACAACCCACATGCCCAACGACCAATGAATGGCTAAAGAAGATGTGGCTTTTCTACACAATGGAGTACTACACTGCCATAAAGAAGATAAACTAGAGCCATTTGTATGTAAATGAATGTTCCTTGAGAATATACTACTAAGCAAAATAAATCAGACACTCATGAGCACACATCGAATTGTTTCTCTGATATGAGAAACCATAACTGTAAATAAGGACAAAGTAGTGTAACGGATATCATATAAAAGGAAGATAATATACAAAGGAGAGGAGTACCAGAAAGAGGGAAGGGGGAAACGCAGGAAGGGAAAAAATGGAAAGAAAGGGGAAAGGGAAATCATGGAGAATTGTAAATAAACCTGCTGTAAATAGGGATGGAGGGAACAGAAGGGAGGGGAGTGTAGAGGGGGCAGAACCAAGAGACTCCATGTACAAGTACAAAGCAAACATGTTAAATGTGATCAACATATGGACAATGTACCAATGCAAGTTCTTGGTTAAAAAATAAAATAAATAAATAAAAAAAAAAAGAACGGTGCACTGCGGCAACTGAAATGCCAGGGCGAGGGCGGGGCATTTTCACACAGGTTCCTACCTGTTGGCGCGAGCAGCAGTAGCCACATACACCTCCAAGCAATCCGTTTATTACTTGAATGAGACACAAGATGAATTCGATTCCCCCGAGAGCCAGGAGGAGAGAAAACAGAGTCACATTCCACTCCACGATGTGCTTGGGTTCCTTGCACTGGGACCATGTGGAGCTGTCCAGAAGGTACCTGAGGATCAGAAGAGGAAATTCTGACACATGACTCTCCTAATAGGATATGTCATAAGCTACTTCTTTGGGTGGTGGTTTTTATTCAGAAAAAAATAAATGACTTACTTTAATATCCTATGTTAGATTCTTCCACAACATGCTATTCCACAAAATGGAGAAATTTAGCCCAGATTTTATTGTAGTGATAAACACAGAATTAAAATTTAAAACTTTTAACAGGTCATGGTGGCCACCATGCCTATAATCCCAGCACTCAGGAGGCTGAGGCAGGAGAATCCCCATGAGTTCCAGGCCAGGATAGGCTACAGAGTGAGTTGAAGGCCAACCTGAACTACATGGTAGAATTATCCAAATATGCTAGAGTTTTCAATTGAGACCTTTTGAAAAAAAATTTTTTTTTGCTCTTAAGGAATAAATTGATTTGCAACAGAAAGCAGAGGGATTAAGTACAATTAATTTGATGTCTCTTCTTTACTTTTATGATATTCTCATGCATCCATAATAGCATGAAGCACATTGTATTCACTCACTCAAAGCTCACTGAGCATTCTGCGTGAGCTCCACATGGAGCCAGAGCGGTGATTATAGCAGTGAGCAAGGCGCAGGCTCTGTCGTAGAAGAACTCAACATATAAGGGAGGAAACACAGAATAGACAATCCCAACAACAAGTGAGATGACTGGGTGAGCAAAGTGTGGACAGGCCCCAGAGGAAGGGCACCTAACCTCGTCCAGAGCAAATGCCTGCCCGTGTCTCCTCAGCAAGGCTGTGCTCCAAGAAGGTAAGAACTAGACTTATCCATCTTTGTAAATCCAGCCATCAGAAAGGTACCTGGCACATGGCAGGTACTGAACACATTTTCAAAGTAATGGAAGGAGAAATAACAACCTGAAGCCACTTTGAAATGTTAGCAGACCGTGAGGAGATTATACCTGACTGCATATGTATGTGATATAGATATTCTTGTCTGAAAAAAAAAAAAATCTACCTCTGACTGCTTTCCGAAAGCTTCAGCCTTTGGTGCACCATCCTACTCTTTATATCATATTAGTATCTATTAGTTATACACAACAATAGGTTTCATTTTGGCATATTCATATATGCATATAATATACTTTGATTATTCTCACTCTCCCATTGCCTTATCCCCATATCCCTGTTCCTCCTCGCTCCCTGATCCTGATCCCCTTTCTCTTCTCTAGTAGTTTCTCTTCTACTTTCCCCTCTTCTTACCATCTCTTTTTTCTTTCTCTTTCTCTCACACTCTTTTTTTTTTTTAACTATTTGATTCTTAAAGAAATAAGCTTTAATCATGTGGGAAAATCTAGGATTGACTTAACTCTACAAAAAGGCCCGGTACAATCCTTTTCTTATCACTTCTTCTTGCCTCAGCAGAACAAAAGAGCTTGGAATTAGAGACCTAACTTTGAAAGAGTTCATTAATCCAACCAGAGATCCATTCTTATGGTGAAAAAAAAATTTTTTTAATTCATTCTCTCCCTCTGGACCTGACCCTTTGCATGTCAGTGGGGCAAAACATCTGTATTTTCAGATTACAATGTCAAAAAAATCATTTGATTCTGTGTGACTATTGCTCAGCTAACCAGTAGCTTAGAACTGCTAGTTATTTCTATCTAGAAATCCCAAGACAGGTTAAATGAAGGGTGATCTAGAAGAGGAGGAAGGTTTCTTACAAAACTAGAGCAGATAATGGGAGGGACATGCAAGCACTTACTAAAAATGTTTAGTGATACATCTTCCTGCATTCTGTGTGCATAAGTTATGACTTTTTAAAGAGGCAGATTCATGCAATAGTTTTTTATGTTTGTACATACAGGAATAATCATTTTGCGATAGTATATTCAGTACTGCCGGTTCTGAACACTAAAATTTAAATTCCTCAAGTGCCAGTTTTCCTTCAGAGGCTACCATTGTATTACATTCATTTTAAGCGAATAGATAATATTAACACCTAACAGTGGCAGCGCTCACAGTGAGTTGGCCTCTGCAGAGGCATTTCACACATCTCACTAACTCTCATGACAACTGCCTTTGATATTTTCTGGATGAAGGAACCGAAATACAAAAAAATCCGTTCACTTTTTCCTGTACTCAGAGAGTAAGTGCAGAGCTTGGATTGAACCCAGGCCTAATTCCAAGTTCACTATCTTATGGGGGAAAAATTTGTGTGTGTGTGTGTGTGTGTGTGCGCACGCATGCATGCACGTGTAGTATCCAACCTCACTATACGCTATACCATTCATGGAGACAAGTAGTCTTACTAATATAAGGATAATTCAAATTCATTATATTCTTTTCACTCATGAGTCTCAAAATTGAACCTTTCAAAATTCAACTTTAAAAGCTGAATCAGGAAAAAGTAAATTTAGAAAGAACTGCTGCTAAAGGAGTATGTGACTCACTCAATTCCACATACATTAGTTTCCATCCGCTTTCCTGTTTCTGTTCCTTTCTTCGTAACTAATAAAAAGTAAATGTCAGCATCAAACAATGGAATCGCCTAATCTGTCCTGATATTAAAGTTGTGACTAAGACCTCTCTTCTGTAGCCTATTAATTTAAAATAAAGGTGTGCTGTACATAGTTCTGATGTTATATAGGAACATGGATGTGTATGACGGTGGGTGTATGATTTGTTCTGGGTTTTCTTTTAAACTCATATAGCTGCCAATCTTGTTATATATGGATCCATAATATATTCTGATAAATTGTGTTACATTTAATCAACCAATTGTTCCAGCATAACATATGTGCTATAGGAACACAAACTATAGGCAGACTGCCTGGCTTCAAGTAACTGTCAGACCTCGGCTAAGCGACGTCATCTTTCTGTGCTTCCTTTTTCTCATCTGTAGTAAGTGGCAGCAACTTCAGAGGGTTATTATGAGGACAGAATCAGTGGATCTACTGAAAAGCACTCAGAACTCGTCCAGTCCGGGACTGGCCACCCATCCCTGGCGACCCAGGGCCTGACCCGTCTTTGAGTCGGTGTGAGGAAATGCCGGCTGGGCAGATGGATGAACGGACCGCTTAGTTTGGCGGGGCTGCCTGTGCACGCGTGGCGCATAAGAAAGTGTCGCCGGGTGAAGAACAATTACGTACTGTCCTTCGGTGCTGGCGAAGGTGTAGTTCCACTGGCCGAGAGAGTCAAGACACCACGGTCCTTCCGCTAGGCCCAGAGATGCCACGATGACGCAGTAGGCGGATCCTGCGATTCCGACGAGAGCCGCCAATATGGAAGACAGCATCTAGAGGAAGGAGGAACGAGAAGCGGACTGTAGCCCCCACGGCTGCGCCCGAGGAACGGGTCGCGTCACTAGGCAGCAGCGGGGCTTACCGCGCATCTCTTGCCGCAGCTGTCATGGCCGCAGCAGCCACAGCAGTCCTCTTCTTCCAGCGCGATGAAGACCAGCGCCGGCAGGAGCATCTGGTAGGGAGTTGGGCAAATTAAAACTTGTCTGTCCCCGGGGTCGTCTGGGTCAGGGTAAGCAAGCTTGGTAAAATATATTTACTTCGGACCGTGTCGGCTGATTTTGATTAGGCTGACCAAATGTTTCAAGGAATGTAGAAGTCCAAAGAGGAAAAGAAAGCTGTGAAATACCTCTGCAAGATTTGCTTGTTTTTATGCGGTGTGTCAAAATATTCTCTAAGGTGAGGCTACACAATGGGAAGAGCAAAGTAATAACTTAAAAACGTGTTTATCCCATGTGCAGATTCTCTGCTGGAACTATTAAGCGCTGTCTGCAAATCTGACTCTCTCCCCATCAGATGTAGAAGACACCAACAGGTCTTAAATATTTCTAAGTAGGAGGGATGAAATCTAGCTATTAAAAATAGAATCTATCTGAAGATACGAACGTACTATTTGGTGTGACAATAAAGCTCTTTAAGCAACATGAGTGTGAAATACTTGAAGTTCAAAGTCAAAAGAAACTTAAGCAAGTGCAACGTGATGTTAAAGATTACATTAATTTATATTAGTTATATTTATATTAATTATTACGTTACCATGTTAGTAATGTTTAAATTCAAAGCATATTTGCCATGCCATAGTTAATATACAGTATTAGGTGTAAATGTTTTTTAATTGACCAAGAAAAAAATATTCTGTATGATATTAACAATTCCGTAAATTTTCTCTTTAAAATTCTTAATCCCAGCGTTTTCAAGAACCAAATTCAAATTTCCACATTCTTTCCATACTGAGGTTGAAGCTAATACTTTCAGCTCCCAGCTTGGCAAGCAAATTCCTCTCACTTCAATTAAAAACAAATCTTGGAAAACACAACACACTGCACTATTTGTTTCAGACACTGATCCGCTGCTACCTGTGGGATTTTTCTAGATACCACACTCCAGGACAAAGCTTCAATTCTTTGTAAATAGCAATGTACTCAGTTTGTTATTTTTTCTTGTCACAGATGCCTGAGAATAAACAGTATATAATTTTAATCAAAAACTGTTGCTTTAGAACCAGCCAAACCCTCCGAGATCCCAAGAGCAAATGTCAAATGATTGCTTCCTCCAGCACTGGAAACTCGATAGTCTCTCAAATCGTGTTTAAAAATATCTATTTTCTGGCTGTAAAGAGAGTTAGTACACTTTTAGTTGAAAGAAGATTTTGTAAAACATCTAATGAGATAAATAAAAAGTCTATCACAACCTTTTACATAAGCTGCTTCCCTCTAAAAGTGAACAACAACAACAACAAAAACTGCTGGACTCGGAAATATACATTACAGAACACTTTCCATGGGAATAATGAAGACCTCCAGTTAGCAGGAGAGAATTTTTAAAAGTTGTAATAACTCTGGGTGACTTACCAGTAACCCCCCTCCTCCAATACCGCCGAAGAACAGTACATAGCGGCTGAGGTTGTTTTCAGACGCATACTTTGTTTCTCCATTGGGAAAGTAAAGCAAAATATTAACTACAATGCAGAGGACAGCTAGCCACACCAGAGAGTGTCCGATGCATCGCGCACATTTGCCGTAGCACATGGTGGTGGCAGGAGTCTGTCAGGTTTCCCCTGCTGTTCTTCAGCTCAGTGATACCCAAATCAGAGGGTGTGCCAGTCTGTGTAGAAAGCAGAAGCAACTCTTAGCCCATTCCTGCCCCCTCTTAAATACTGAGAGGTCTTAGTCACTTGGTGGATGAGGTATTTTGCTTTCATTGGTCCTGACTGCAGGCTCGGGCTCTGGTTTCCCCGCCCTCCAAATGCAATCCTTGGGACAAGCGAAACCAGGGGCAGGACATGAGAAACAGCCTCAGTCACAAGCAACAAAGAAAATGATTAATCCTCCACAAGGAATTCACTGTGCGATTCCTTCTCAGGATAAAGAATCAGCAGGAAAGTCTGCACAACTTTCCAGTAAGTGCCAAGTGTCAGCGGTGGGACGGCCCTGGGTAAGACTTTCAAAGACACCTGGCTCTCACCCTGCTCTCTGGGCAGCTTCCAGTCTAAGGCTGTGTGTTCACTGCTACCTCGGCACTGATTTAATTTGTGACCTGAGGTAAGTTTGCCAAGCCCTGAGTTCGTTTCCTTGTTTGTTAAAGGCAAGGTGTCCAAATTGTCACCCATGGATTTGAAGAGGCAGTTGGGAAAATCACAGAGCAGACTTCTCTGCTCTGCCTGCGGCACGCTCTGTAGGGCGGGTCCTCTGCCCACCCTTCCTGGACGTCTGACTCCAAACAAATGTGCACCACGTGAAGAGGCATCCAGCAGTGCGATACCCCTGGCACGTTCCTATTCTTGAGTATTGCCGTCCAGCAAAGTGGTGCCAGAAAGAGCCCACAGTATTGGGCAAGGATAAAAGTAGGGAGCAAAAGAAGAAAAGAAGGAGAAGGAAAGAAAAAAAAGGAAAAAACAAAAGAGTCTTTGCAAGCCAACTGGGGAAACAAGTTTTAGAGAATGTGGAGTGAGTAAGAGTAGAACCCGCTGATCAGGGCACAGAGCGGCACCAATGGTCTACACTGCCAGATCCTGAGACAAGAGTTCGTAGGCTCCCCACATAAAGGCAGAGACAAAAAAAAAATTAAAAAAATATAAACGCAGGGACAAGGTATGAGGCTCATTTCCTATGTGATTACTTTGCAAAAGGAGAAATTGAACACCAAATAAATTTAGCCCTAGAAAAGCAGGTTGCTCCAACCAGCTGGCTTGGAGGAGAGCAGTGTGGCCAGATGGGACCACAACGGGAGGGGTCCTGTCACCAAAAAAAGTTATACAGTACAGACAAAATGAAAGCAGTCAAAGTAGGGAGTTGTTCAAAAGAGGGATGAGAACAAGCCTGATGAATCCAGAGACTCCAGTTTAGGCCAGAGTGTGAAGGATTTGTCCTCAAACTAGCAGGCAGGATACAGAACCAAATTTGAGAGAGCCGGCTGGGGCTGGTGCCGTGGGATTGAACTGGGAGGACAGCCCAAGAGGAAATGTGGCCTGAGCTTACTAACAGGAGTGAGGTCACAATCCAGACTGGCCTGAGGAAATAAATCAGTGGGAACAGAGAGCAGGAAGGGAAGTGTGGCACCGCCCACTGCTCAGGTGCACCAAGCAAGTCCTCGGAAGACCATCACCCCGTCACCACCACACATCCGACGACAGAGTGTGTGGGCCTCTGCTTGACTGTAGTCCCTCTTGGAGTCAGGGTCTTGCAGTTGACAGGGCCTTCGGTGGAAACAGGTGAATGGCTGGGCCCTGCATTAAGGCATCATCCTTCTGACCCTCTGCTCTACTCATCTGTCCCCCCTGGGGTCCAAATGGGGGAAAGCCACCCTTTGACCACTTTGCCCATGCATGTTCAGGCCCCTTCCTTTCTCTCCGATCGCTGCAGTCAGCAGACAGGGAGAAGAGGGCAAGGGGCTTGAAGGAGAAAGTCTGGCATGAGATGGCAGCTTTGATGTTTTCAGCTTTCTGAACTCGGGCAAGTCACATTGCAGGACTGTTCTCTGGTCCCTATGACAAGGGCAGGACTAGAAAGAGGCCACTAGCTACTTGTTAAGGGATTCTTAACGAGTTTTTGAGAGTCTTGCGATGATATTGACCCTCTTCCCAGAAAAAGAAGCGTACATATATGCAAACAAACACAATTGTCCTTGTCTTTCTGGGGTTCACAGACTCCCAGAAGACCATTGGTGGATCCTCTTCACATTTCTTGAAGTGTTGCCTATCTGGGGAGCACCTAAGCCACATATGCAGATTTTGGGTCTCACTTTTGATACACTGAATAAGAATTTCTAGGTGAGGCCCAGCAATCTGCTTTTTTTCTTTTTCTTTTTCTTTTCTTTTCTTTTTTTTTTTTTTTTTGGGATGGAACTCAGGGCCTTGTGCTTGCTAGGCAAGCACTATAACCACTGAGCTAAATCCCCAGCCCCCAATTTGCATTTTTTACAAACATTCTGTAAATGAGTCATTTGTTTCCTAAGTTTGGGGATCGCAGCCCCAAGTTTGTGTTAGATGTTCTCTGAGGCCATGTGCCCTTGCGGAGACTCCTCAGACCTAGCCAGCATGGGTATGGACACAAATTGGGTGGACACATTGCAGTTTTAAGGTTGGATGGGAAGTATTTTCAGACTTGAACTGACCAAAGTCTCCTGCAATAAGGAGTCCCTTCCCCTTGCCCACCCACTGTCCTCCTCTTCAGTACCCTTTGCTTCTGTCCCTCCGCTGGTCACTCAACCTTGGTAGAAGTGGGAACCTTTCTGCTTTGGCTCCAGGCTCAAGCCCCAAGTGTGTTTTTCTGGACAGTTTCTTTAACACTTGGCTGTGGTCTCCTGGCTTTTCTCTTGTCCCAGGTACTCTGTTTTTTGTGCAGGAGCCACCATCCCTGTAGACACTTTCTGGGTTTCTATTCAACTCCCCGACCCTGGCCCTGGCCCTACCCTCACCTCTGCCTCCCGGCCTTCTTCCTGTCCTAAGCATTATCTTCTCCCAAAGCATCGTTCTTCAGAATTCTGTTCACACACAGACTGAGCACCCCTATCTAAAAATCTGAAATCCAAAACACACAGAAATCCAAAACTTTGAACACTGACGTGATGCTACAAATGGAAAATTCCACACCTGATCTCATGTGATAGGCTTCAGTCAAAACACAGGTGCACTGAAAATAGTGTGTACAGTTGTGTTCAGGCTATGTGTACCGGATGCACGTGAATTTTGTGTTTAGACTTGGGTCCTAGGACATCTCATTATGTATATGGAAATATTGCAAAGTTTTTAAAACTTCGAAATCTGTGACACTCCTGATCCCAAGTGTTTTGGATAAAGGCTACTCAACCATGTCAGTTTCTCAAAGAGGTCTTCTCTGTGGACCAATCTGGTAATGCTCTGCACCCTCTCACGTTACTCTCCATTACTCTGTTCTGTTATAGTCACAGAATTTGTCATCCTCTAAAGTTATTCTGGGTGTTCCCTTGCTTCCTTATCTATTGTCTGTAACCTTCTGCCTTGTCTACTAGTGTTTCCCCAGGTCCCAGCACATAACAGCCACTCGGTGAGTATTGCTGAATAGTTGACTAAATAAAACAAGTGAGTCAATATGCTTTTAAGCCTCTTCTTACCAAGTTGATGGTCTAGTCCAATGGTGCTGGACCTTGATACCATGCCACGCTGGGCCGTTTGTATCATTGAAAGCCCTAAAAGGTTTGCCACCACTGGTCTACTCCTTCAACCTCAATTCCTCCATGCCCTTCCATGAGCTCAGGATCTCATGGCAGAGCTCTCGTAGTTACTCATAGGATTGCTCCAGGCCCTGCTACTGCCGGCCTATTTTCTTTAGTTCAAGTTATTATCCATTCTGTGCCTATTTCTATCATTCATTCATTCATTCATCAATATTTATTGAACTGCTATTTGTTTATGTTTTCAAAGTGCTGGGAATACAGCAGTAAAGAAAAAATAAAATCTCTGCCTTTAAAGCATATCTATTCTATCAGAAGGAGAGAGACAACTAAAAATAACAGCAAATAAGTAAACTACAGAATGTTTCAGAAATGCAGAATTCAGAAATTCAGAATGCAGGAAAGGGAAATGGTGGGGGACGAAGGAAGCCTTGCTGGGAAAGCTTCTGTGACACACAGTGGTGACAGACTCTCCCTCACAGGGTTGCAGTGTGCAGAAGTGAGTCAGCAACCTGTGCAAACCTTGAGGCATCTGCCATTTAGCAACCACTCAATAAATGTTACTTATTATTTCAGGTGAGAAGTCTCTACTCCATTTATGGTGCTTTATATTTACTTTTCTGAGATTCCATCACTGTGACATATTTTGGAATTATCTTTCCTGAAGAATTTTTTAAATGCTAGAGTTCCTACATTTATTTAAAACACACACACACACACACACACACACACACAAACACTCCCTTTCAGCTCCCTCAGCTTTCTGGAATCGCTCTGGTTCGTGACTGCCTTTAGAAGGAGCAGTTTCTACAGCGGGCCCCAGAGCACAGGTCGTGGGTTCTCAACCCCACATTTTGGGTACACAGTTCCTCTGCAAGAAAGGTCCTCTTCCTCCTGCTTTGTTCCACCCGTCCCTGCCATCCCCCTGGCTAACCTCTTCCCTTCTCCACGAGGCTGTCAACCCCGCTCCAAACCTGCTCATGACTCTCTGTCTTTGACATACCGTGCCCACATGGCGGCACCCATCAAACCATGATGCAGTAACAGGCATTCTCGCCTCCCCAAATCCAGAGGTCACAAGAGCAGGGACCTTCTATTTTCTTCACTGAGCGAACAGCTAGCACACTGTCAAGGATTTGATCGGCTGTCAGAAATATTTGCCAAACTTTGCTCAAATGAATAGGGGAATTCAGTATGTTCGGCCCCAAGGCTGTTTGCTTTTACACAGAGTCCAAATATCTCAAGAAAAGTTGGGCAAAATTGACAATTATTGTATTTCAATTTGAAGATTTTCAGTGTTACCCATCATTCACATAAGCAACTGGTATATGCTTTTTCATTTTTTCATTAAACTAAGAAGATTTATTCGTACATATCTTGGGTATTTTCCCCCTTCCCCACACCTCCCTTCAATTAATTCCTCTTGCCCTCTTTATTTACCACAGCTTTATTTACATTTTCTCATTTTTTTCTCTTTCTCTTTTCCTTTTGTTTTCCTTTCCTTCCTTTCTCCCCTCCCCTCCCTGGTTCTCCTTCCCATTTGAATATTTTCTCTCTTTTTCACAATATCTATTATACCTTTTTGTCCTTATTTACACTTATGGCATCTCATACCAGAGAAACAATGTGACATGCTCTCATGCATGTCTGATTTATTTCTCTTAAAAGTATGCCCTCAAGGTCCATCCATTTACCTACAAATGTTTCAAGTTTATCCTTGTTTACGGCAGAGTAGTACTCCACTCTATATGCTTCTCATGGTCATCTCTGTTACCCATTTGATATGCAGTCGAGATTTCAAGAATAATTCTAGGGGAAAGTCCCTTCAATAGTAGCAAGTGCTGTGCAAGCATAGATTTTCGTGTTGAAAGCAACCTCGATAAAAAGAATGGTTCAACCCTCAACCCTTCGTGGGTCACTATGGCTGTTTTATAGTTAAGTCCACAGAGGTGAAAAATTCTTTGCAAGGTCGTCCAGCTTGTTAGCAGTGGAACTGTGTTACCTTTAAGAACTAACAACAGTAGTCCACGATGCTATGTGGTTGTGGAATTCTAAGAAAAGATCTGAACTCAGATTTCCTGTCTGCTAGTTAAATCCTTCCACATGACTTCCGTGTTGTGATGGCATTCATTTCTTACTCATCTGAATATGACCAATGTTATGATTCATATATAGTAACCATGTTCATTAGAGCTTTATGGTTATAAGAGCTTCTTACCACAAAAGCCAGCTCAGCTGCCTAGCAAAAGGGCATTAATTATGAACTCCAAAGGCAGCGATGTGGATGGCACGATGGGACTCAGGGCTACGGGGCTGTCAGCACTGCTGCAAATCCAGAGTGTCCTTTGTGTTCTCTCTTTTGCATCTCTGACTGTTTCTGTCCACGCACTTTATTCTTTTCAACACAGACTCGATTTCTCGGTTTCTCGGTCACATGAGAGGATGTGGCAGATTATTTTTCTCATTGAAGAGACTCAGGTTTCCAGGGAAGCAAGTCGCTGTATCGCAAGGAGGAGGAGGAGTTCTCAGGAAGGGGTGAGCAACAGACCAGGCAGAGGAGTCGGTTGCCATCTTTTATTTGAGACCATTTTCAGGGTACAGCTCTCCATGGTGAAGGGGGCAGAGGGAAGCAGCAGTAGGAAGCCGTTTACACACAGTCTCCCGGCCCGATCTTCACTTTAGGTGCCGCTCCATTGATTCCTGATGTAAAAATAAGCTTCTTGGCCCGAGAGATGCCTTTTCTCCTCTCTCGTTGATTGCCGCATGCTCACCTGGTGTGCTTAGCTCAATGAGGATCATCAAGCCCGGGCACCTCCTGGGCCTCAGGGCCTTTTTCAGGTGAGACACCTCCTAGGTTGCCGGCTCCATGGTTGGGAGCCCAAGACGTGAGTCTGTGTCTCCCTTCCTGGGAGCCGGCTGCCCAGAAGGGCTGGCTGGACTTCCCGCTGGATGGCTGAGCGGAAGGCGTCTATGTCTGGGACAAGGAGTGCACAAATACTTTAGAACAAGGACTCTTGTTTTCTGACGCGAGGATCAGTGCTTTGAGTTTCATAATAGCTGGAGCCTGGCATGGGAAATGTGGAGGGCTTCAAAGACCATCTGACTCCACAGAGAATGGCCTGTGTTTTTCTAAAACAACACATACTGATTCAGCCCAAAGGAGAGTTTCTGAGGATGGAGTCAGGAGTCTACATTTTAGGCAACCAAGCGATTCTAATTCTAATGTCCAGCCGGAGCTGATATCCACTGATGTAGGTGGTCCAACTTTCTAGTCTCAGAAACAAGGCTCCCAAGGTTCAGAGCAATTCATTTCGGTTGAGAAGAAAAAAATCAAAGATTAAAAGAAAAAACAAACTCTAAGACATTAAAACCTATGACTTCATCTGTTCCTGCATTTTGAAGCTTGTCAACCAGATAGATGGTTCTCTTTGTGGGTGGGAAGAAGCAGTTACCCACTCCCACCTCTCCCTCCATCGCATGGGAGACCGGGTCCTCCCCCAGAAAAGTGGGACAGCCTCCCCTGCTGGTGTTCTTCCCCAGATCCCTGCCGCCTGTAGGGAGGATGACAACAACTGGTCAGGGTCTCCGGATAATGTTTACCTAGTTAAACTGGGCAAAGAGGAGCAGAAAATCTGGACATTTAAGAATGTGTGGAGGAGATGCGTGCCAGTCCCTCTTACACCATCACTGAACTTCACAGCGCTCTTGTGCAAAGGAAGCTCTCCATACGTAAGGACATTGAGCCTCATGTGGCTCCATGTGCAGGCCAAGGTCACAAAGCTGGCGAGTGACGCAGCCTGGATTCCCGTGACTCGGGTCTCCCTAACTCAGCACCCTGCTCTTTCCAATCATTTGGCGTGTTTTTCCTACTTCACGGGGGCCCCTTTAGTGAACAACATGGCCACACTTAGGGACTTCTTATCTGGCACTTCAGAACAACAATTTCCAGAAATCAATCTCTTGGATTCTACTTTAATTAAGCAAATGATTCGAACATTCATCCAGTATCTTCAAAACAGCATGTTCTACCAGTGTGTGTCAAAAGGTGAGAACTGTGGCAGACAGTGCAGAACTAAAGCAATGGCTAGTGAAGGCTAAGACTGGTTTCACCTTAGAAAAACAGAACTGTTAGAAAACAAGAGATACACACAATTAAACATTTCAAAAAAATCTCCTAAACTCAGTAGAGAAACAATAATATTTTCATTTCTTTAACCTAGTTTACTTGTGAAAGGATTTCCCCATCTGTCCTTTTGACCTTTTATAAAAATGTGCCCGCCTTTGTGTGGCAATGTTGGGGGCCGAGCTCTCCCTCCATAAATGACTTTTATGCCATTGAAAGCTCAGCCGGGTGACGCTTTTATCAGCTGGGCGTTGAAGGTGCCACGCGGAGAGCAAGAGAGGGTAACTGGCTCACAGCTGATCTGTAGACACCACTTTCCAGGGATCCCTGGTGACAGAGCTTTTCATGTGGTCAAGTTCTGAGTATAAAAGCTTCCTGCTGTATGTTTGTTTAGTCGTTTCTATCTTCAGCGCTCTCAGAGAACTTAGAATGAAGCATAAATAAGAGACCATGTGAGCATTCTCCAAGAAATCATTCCAAGCCGGTGAGTTAACACTCCACTTAGACCTCACGGCCCTGCTACTCTCAGTCAAACTGGTTTTTGTGGCTGTCAGACTCCAACATGGCAAATTTCCCACTGATACTCAACGAGCTGAAAACTCAAGTTACTACTTACTTAGCCCGAGGGAATTTTATCAAGAATAGACTTAAAGCAGTGGAGGGTTGCAGCTTAGGGTGGGGTGTGTGTGTGTGCATCTTGGAGACAGACAACACCGAACCATGACAAATTTGGATTCACTATAAAGTTCACTGCTGACTGAGGTGGCAGTTGACCTTCCTTCCTTCCCACCTCCCTGTGCACATGCTCTACCTGGCTCCAGGAGGGAGAGCTGAATTCCCGAATTCCAAGTAAGCAACTCTCCAGCCTCACGTAATCACCATGCCTCAGATTTCCTCCCCAGAAAGGGAGCTGCCATTCTAAGGAGCTGAGTCACCTAGTGACAACTCCCTTCATTGTGTTAGGTTACAAAAACACACTCCCTTACTATGGGAACTCTAATGGGAAATCCATTCCACTTTCAGGTTAAACCGTTAGCCTGGCTAGTTTCATAAGATTCTACAGAGCTGCGATTTTCCAACAATGGACTCACGGTGATTTGGAAAATCTTTTGCAGAGTTACAAGGCAAAGAAAATTTGAGCGAAAATTGCAAAGGGACAGAAATACTAATTTGCAACATAAAAACTGCTTAGACTATTAATGATGTGTTTATTTCTTTCTCAAAAGGAATGGTTAGCAAGGTAATATGCACTTCAAGCTCAGACCCCACAGTGCCAAGGTCTGCCTTGGCAGATGCTGACCCCGGAAGTTCTCACTTACCCTCATAAGGACACCGGTGGAGAGGGATGACTTCAGTACCTCATATTTCTCAGCCTCCTCTTCCTCCCATTTCCTGACTGTCTTCTCAGTGGGTTTGGTGTCTTCTGTGATGACTTGATGTTTTTAGAAACTGGAGTTCCAGACAAAGCCACATCTAGGTTTGCGCCCAGTTCACGTGCCTACTCCTTCTCCTCCTTCTTTTTCTTCTTCAATGAAGAAAGAAGAATATAAACAAGTAGAAAGCATTCTCCCCTCTAGAACCACATATATGATGTTTTATAAGGATTTCTTCTCTCTTCTTGCAATGCATTAAAGGCAATTTAAAAGATCATTGTGGAGAATTTTTAAAGGAAATTATCCTCACAAGAAAATAAAGAGCTCGAGAAAATTCATTTTTTATTTATTTTTTGAAAGGGATGTGGAGCAGGCTTTCCTTCTTGATTTTCATGCTTCAGTCGCAGGTTCTAATCAACATGAGGATCATTCATTCAATACATATTGACTGAGTAACCACTTGCACCAGATATGAGTTCAAGAATTTTACATGCATGTCTTACTAAATTCTCAAAGCAGTCTGTTGAGGTAAGTATTATTATAACCACTGTCATACAGGTGATAGAAAACTAAGAACCCAAGTGAGTTCCCAAAGACTCTTAATGTGTCCATGGTAGTCAGGATGTTAATTCCAGCGCATCACACCGAAGCCCTCCCTCTTACCCATCACACCACACTGCCCCCAACGTAGGGGCAGGATTTGATGAGAACAGGTCTCACCAAATGGGTTAATACCTTGATGTGTAAGCAAAATACACCTGGTGCTCAGATACTGGTTTCTAAATACCATTCTTCTGTAAAAGGAGCTAAAGCTCTTTGGAATATTGGTTGATTCCAAAGCTTGAAGCAAGGAAAACATAAGATAATTCTGGAATATTTTGTGGCAATGTTCTGTGTTCTTTTATGGGATGATTGGTCAGGTGAGGCCACAAGAGGAGACATGGAAAAAGTTCAGGAAAACAATTTGATTATCCCTACAGGTCCCAGAGACAGGAGGCGAGAGACACCGCCCAGGGCCTAGAGGGGCAGCACCAGTGAGTGGCTGGAGCCCTGTTCTTGACTGCATGCTGATCGCAGCAGCACCCTTAGAGGACATAGTGAAACTACATGCCAAGTCCTGATCCACAGAAACTGTGAAGTAATATGTCTGTGGTTTTAAGCTGTTCTGTTTACAGTAATTTACTGAGTACTATGCAGAATGAACACCGTTAATTGCCTAATATTCTTGCCAAAGATTCCCGCAATCTTCAGTCGAGGCAATAAACGTAAGACTGAGGAACTATGCTGGATTGAAGGAGACCAAGGACACCTAATAACAACATACAAGACATGTTCTTGGGTTGAATTCTAGACCAGCGGGAAGGCAATCACTATTAAGTATGAACCATGGATGATATAATAGCAAAGTATAAATGTTGAAATTCTGAGTTTTATCTTTGCATCAGCTACCCAACAAATGATACAATGAATGTGGCAAAATGTTAACAACCAGCAAATGTAGCTAAATGACATATAGGAGGTCGGGTACCATTCTTGCAACTTTTCAGTAAGTTTGAAATTCTCTCAAAAAAAAAAAAATCAATGTTAGAGTTCAATTTTAACATTGTCCTGGAGGGTTGGGGATTTAGCTCGAGTGGTAGAGCGCTAGCCTAGCAAGCTCAAGGCCCTGAGTTCCATCCCCAGCACCAAAACAAAACAAAAAAATAACATGGTACTGGAAATAATTCAGAGTCCCTTTGCCACTTTGGGAACTTAGGGACTGAAGGACCATTGACGTACAAAATATGCAGGTGAAAAGCACATGGATGACACAGAACCTTCTATCACTTTATATGGATTTGCTGGGCTGTCAGAGATTTGTAGTAAAAAATTGCCCTTTGTGACTGATTCCTACATGTTATTCACCTAGGAGCAGTAAGACTTGGCGTCATGAGCTATAAAGATGGCGCGATGCGTGCTGTAGTGGGCACTTCCTCCCGAAGCCCCCGGCCCCGCTCAGCTGGGAGTGATAGTCAGGCACATCTCAGCCTTGCCGGGGCTGTCCTCTGCCTAAGGAAGGGTCTCCCCCAAACTGTGGCCCCTCTCTGTGAGGAACTCGCTTTAGCCTCCGGGCTGCAGTGAGGATGGCCTCAGCTCCAGATCCCGCAGTGGGACTGGCCAAGGCCTCCTGCAACTGTGCCAGCTCTCTCTCCCGCTGCCCGAGCCCGGCCTCCGGGACTGCTCTCCCCGACAGGGGCCGGCCGAGGCGGTTCGCTCAGGAAACTGGGAGCTCAGCTCCACCCGGAGTCCGCTCCCACAAGCTGCTCTTCAGCCAGTACCTCCTCCACGCCCATCGACCAACCCTGGCCACGAGGCTGCCCAACTACATTGCTGCTCCTTCCTCTGAAATGCAGACAGAAACATTTCTGACCCCTAAGAAGTACATGGATGTTAAATTTCAGGTTTTTAAAAAACATTGTGGCAAGAGGAACTAGCAGAGATGAGGTAATTCTCAGCTTCTCTCATGCCAAGCTGTCTTCCTTCAGAACAAATTGGCTTTTAGTGATTTTCCTTTAAAAATGTCAAACAAATGGAGAATTTGAATAATCTGTCAAAATTCCAACAATCACTTGTGACCTGTCCGGCTGCTGTCCTGCCTCAACTACTCTTATACTATTTTAAGCATTTTGCAGTATCATTTCATTTGTCAGTTTTTCAGCATATGTATTTTTAAAGAATGGCTCTTTTAACAACATAACCATCATATTTATAAATTATTGTAAACTAGTAGCAATATTTCCTTAATATCATCAAGTTCTCTTTCAGGGTTCAAATTTCCAGTTATCTTGTGAATATTAAAGTTGCTTTGCTTGATTTATGTGTTTTAGGGGTTTCGAATGAGACCTGCCTCTTTTTTCTCCCTTTCTGTTTCTTTGCTGAAGGAAGCTGTACAGTCCCTCATGGTCTGGAAACCTGTCATATTGCTAACACCCTTGTGTGCGTTTCCTACAGACTGGTTTTGGGACCTAGAGACTTCATCAGATTCAAGGTTTCTGAGCTCTCTCTCTCTCTCTCTCTCTCTCTCTCTCTCTCTCTCTTTCTATCTGGCAACACAGCTTTTTACACGGCATTGTCTTCTATATTAGGAGGCTCTTGAGATCTAATTTTCAGTAATGCTCATAGCTCTTGAAGATCAGTCCTACATACAATAATTCATTAGGAATGACAAAATCACTTGTTTTATTATTCCATCTTACTTTATCAGCTGGACTATTTTTTTTAAATAAAGACAACCTTCTCTTCTTTGATTTGGTGACCCAGAGACAGTCCAAATAAAAAAGTTAAGTGCTAGATTCTTTCTGTTGATTTATCAGTTTTCAAAATAATGAGTTGGCTCCCCATCATCTTCCTTGCCTGACCGATTAATTTTCGTGATGTTTAATATTCTTATGGGCTTCAAGAGTTTGTAATGGGTTTCAGGCCACTCTACTTACCGACACTGAAGTTGCTCTGTCTCTGGTCAGTTCAGGCTGGTTTCCGAGTCACTTCCTGCTGGCCCTCATCATCTGTGATCACCTCTTGGCCGCCTGATGTAACAAGAGGTGGCCAACTCATTCTGTGTACTTCCTCTCCTATACCTGTTATCAGTCATTTCTCTAAGGAGCATTCGCTCTTCCTAGTGGAAATGCCATTTCAAACCACAGTATAGATGCAGTGCCCAGGAATTTTGTTTTTAATTATCTTGAGGAAAAGAGACTCTTACATGTTCTTCCTATATGCCTCCATTATTTTTATAGTGTATATTTACAATTTCATCATAATTAATTCTTATTTAGTTTTTTCATTTGTTGCATACAAATTATACATAAATACATATTTTTAAAAAACCAAAGTACAAGTTCTTTTCGTACCTTTGCCCTGCCACTTTCCTGCCAGACGTAACCACAGTTAGCTATTTGTTGGGAATTCTCCCGGGCTTTTGCTCAGACAATCCTGGGATCTAAGTAAGACTAGTGCACTTATGATTGGAAACTCCATTTTAATCTACTCAGATTATTCAAAGACACAGGAGTCTGATGGGAAAATGTGGCAGCAATTAAATCTTCCCTGGGACTGACCACCAGGGCCTTCGTGTTGCCAACTCCAGGGGGTGCTGTGTACATTGATTGCAGTCTCCGGCGTGATGTTCCCTCGTATGTGCAGCACACAACAAACCTGCCAAAGAAGCAGCAGGACAGGGGCCAAAGGACACGAGCACACACAACAGAAAAAGGCTCTGAAACACATGAGAAGGTGCTCAAGTTTGCTTGCAATGAGATAAACGCAAAATAAAACTACACTAAAATGCTAATTTTTCACCTCTCAGATGGACAAAGATTAAAATACTTGGTAATACACCCTCCTTCAGTGCCCCATAGTCATGGAATGACTATGCATTTCTCAAAATTTGGTGATATGTGTTCAAAAATACATACATAATTAATGTCTTAGTATATAGTAAATGTGATAAATGTATTCGTAGTTGCTAATTCAAAACACTTCTAAAAATTTCCTCTACGAATACATTTGAATGTTTGGGAAATAATGTGTATGTAAAGTAGGATTTCTTAACTCTAAATGAAACTTATTATGTCCTTGAATTATGACAGGAAACCACAACAGTATCAGCATATGCTTTATTACCAGTGAAAATCACACACATTTTAGGTTATATTACAATTGTTGCAGATACTGTGAAAAAATATTTATGCTTATCTGTAACTACAAATTATTGTAGTTCTTAGACTCCCTAGATCATGTTATTTAGTTCATGTTCATTAATAAGTACCTATGTTTTCTAAACAAAAATACTTTGAGGGGTTGGGGGTTTCGCTCAGCAGTAGAGTGCTTGCCTAGCAAGCGCAAGGCCCTGAATTCAATGCCCAGCACCAAAAAAACCCAAAAACATTATAGTCAGATGACAGTCATAGGATTCACCAACTGTCAAGGGTTCATGTGACAAAATAAGTTAAAAATAGAGTAATTTTCATAGCATACACAAACACACACACATACACACATGCAATTTCCCAGGTATTGTAAAGAAACTGGGATTATATATGTACACAAAGGTCCATTTGCTTGAATCTCCATAAGCCAATAAGCTAGCTCTGGAAGATACACAAAGCCACCACTGGTAGTCCTGGTGGCCTCCAGGGATGAGCACTGAGTGGCTGCACGCTGGAGTGCCAAGGGAAACGTTTTCCTAATAAACCTTAGAGGAGCTTTAAAATTTGTAAACCTTGTGAATACATAATCTACTCTAAAACTAAACGAACAAGCTCTAACACTTAAGACTTCTTACTAGACTCTGCCAAGGGGATTGGTCCACAGTTCATGGCAATGCTTCCTGCGCGGCGGCCGCCCTCCTCTTGGGCCTCAGCCTTCTCTGCAGCGAAGTCCTCCTCTGACCCCCAGGGAGACCTTATCTCCAAGACTCCCTTGGCTCTTGCCTGTCCTTACACTGGCAGCACATTCTCTTCCAGAATTAAATTTTAGCCTATGCAAAAGCAAAGCAATCCCATCAGGCTCTACTTTTGTTGAATCATGATTCCTCACAAGCCAAGTCACCACAGAGGAAACTATCCTTAATGGGCACTGAAATCAAGTAGTTAATATTCACAAGTTAAGCATTTTTTCTTAAATATTAGTTGTTCATATTCTCATGTTTATTTTAAACTGAAGTCCTACTGAGATAACGGGGGCAGATTTTTAGTATTGTCAGTTACAAGTGAGGTCAAATTATTATGATTTGTAAGAAGACATAAATCTTTGATGATTAAATCACTAAAATGTTTCTTCTTCCCAAAGTTTCCCTTATGAATTTTACTAATATTTCCAAAATGAAGCCAAGTCTCGGCCATAATATAGAGATGACCTCTCTTGCCCAGCGTCTCTTTGGCAATGTACAGTACATTTGTACTGCCAAAATAAAACATTTGGAAGAAAACATTAATGCTAAGACCTGAATGATGATACAATCATGAGTAATGATTACCAAAATTTTACAAGTTGCAAAACAAATTGTAGGCAGAGTTTATAAACATTTGTTTGAAGCTTTCCCATAACAAATGGAGACTCTTCTTGAGATCTAGTTCAGCAGCAGGCCTGCTTTGTATTTTGGAAAATATTCTCTTTAGGAACAGACTTAACTTTCTTTGTGCAATAAACACAACCATAGCAGGGTCTTGCCCCAAGAACTCACATGAAGAAATCATTTAAAATTAAAATGTAACTTTATTATTTTTATGGTAGATTCTGGGAAAACATTTGAGGTTTCACCAGAAAACTCCAGCCTATTTTTGAGTGAGAAGTGTGGGGGCTTTTTTGGAATCATATACAGGATGAAGAAAAGTGGGACAACTGCCAAGACACTGTGCTGCAAGCCAAACGGTGACTGGGATGTCAGGGAAATTCAGGGCCTCCACTGGACGAGGAGGGAATAAAACTTCCTGTTACTTCTAAAGAGGTATTGTTATGGTTCGCATCTAAAATGCCTCCCCAAAGTGTCCTCGTGTTGAAGGCATGGTCCCCAGGGCAGCACTATTCAGAAGGGGGCTTTGGGGAAGTGATCCGATCATGAATATGTCGCCCTCATCCCTAATCCACGTGCTCACAGCTGATAGCCTGCTAGGACCTGAGGCCCAGCTGGAGAGAGCAAGTCATGGCTATGTGCCCTTGGGAGCCATGTCTGTCCTCGGCCCCTTCCTCTCTAGCTTCTTTTCTGGCTACCTCTGCTTGCATCCACTGCATCCTTCTGCAGGGTCTCTGCCTGGCCACCGGCCTAAAAGCAATGGAGCCAGCTGGTCATGGCTAAAATTCCTGAGACCATGAGCCAAAATAAATCTTTCTCAGGTGGTCACAGAAAAAAGAAAGCTGACTAACAGTTGTCAGGGAAAGAATAACTGGCACTTCCAACTCCTTTTCCTACACGTGACATCCAGCACAAAATGTTCCCCAGATGTGTCCCGCAAGGAGCAAGATAGAGGTTGGGACATTGATGTTGCGGACACAGATGCCACCTGACTAAGAGGTTTTTTCCCCTCGGGCGGTAGTAAAGTGTGGACACAAGACTTGGGTAGGCACCTGGAATGGCCTGGTCTCCCTTGTGTGTTAGAAATTATTTCAGGATGCATTTTGGAGGCCCATCACTCACCTCCAAGCTCATAGGAGATGACGAGGTCCTGTGGCCTGTATGCAGCAGGTGAGGAGCATCTCCTGTCCAGCTGGAGCACGTGGCCTATCTAGTGCCTTGCAAACCCAGTGAGCCCCAGCAGATAAAATAGCTAACAGGGACCCTCCAAAGTTTTTGTTATCCTGAACTCTGAATTCACCCAAAATGATTGAGATTAAATTTTATGCAGCCAAGTGAGTGAAAGTACTGAACAAATTTTCCTGATTTAGAGAAACATAACATTTTTATATCATAAAACAGCAGAGCAACATTCATATTTACTCCCCTGAAAGTATTTAGACACCAGTATAAAGCGCACCTCCCCTGGACTACTTCTCTCCCATGCAAACACATGCATCAACACACACACACCCCTCTGTCAACTTCTCGGAAGTGACATTGGCTGAAGACACCTGGCCTCCTCACCTTCCCTTACACACCTCCAACTTCATATTGCCTGAGACAGCTCATGTGCCTTTTATTTGTTGCTTTCATTCACTTTTCATTCACTGAATTCTGCAGAAAATCTTGAGAACCTAATATCTACCCATAACTCAAAGATATAATTCCAGTCTCAAGATATTCACAATCTAGATAGACTACGAAGTTGAGTGGAGGGAAGAAGTACATAGAGGATGTGAGAGCATTTCACGACACTCAAAGGACAGAGGTCTTTAACAGCACGGAAAGGCAGTTGACCCGACCCGGAATGAGAAGGGTCAGGTGAAGTCTTTGGAAGAAGCTGATGATTTCATAGATATTAAGTTGCAGAGAGTAAATGGGGACAGGAAGGGCATTACAGAGGGATGGGTAAGTCGGAGAAAGTGCTTAGGGACATGAAAAATATGGTCTGCTTCATAAATCACAGAGTTCAGCATTATAAAAATAGAAGGTAAGGGGGCTGGGGATTTAGCTCAGTGATTAGAGTGCTTGCCTTGCAAGCACAAGGCCCTGATTTCGATCCCCGGCACCACAAAAAAAAAAAAAAAAAAAAAAAATAGAAGGTATATCCCTGACACCAAAAAAAAAAAGAAGGTATAAGAGGAGCAACTTACAGCATACACTCTTTCTACTATTTCCAGGCTGTTTCTCAACAGTATGCTCCACATACTGCCCTTAATCTAATTAATTTCTCAAAAATTTTGCCCAGTGTGGATATAGGTAAGAATAAATAGCAGCAAAATAAAAGACTAGACTTTGGGGAACATTTTATCCAACAAATCCTACATGAATCCTGAACTCTTCAGGTTATATAGAAATAATCAATATATATTAATCAATGCCTGGACCCTTTCATTTCTGTCCCTAGATTAAGAATTATAATGATTTTCTGTGAATAAGCACATATTAGCAGATGTACTACAACAAATGCATTCCCTTATGTGGATAGGTTTAACATGTAATTTACTGCTTGTCAGTTGAAAATAAAATTATGAAATTACTTTGTGCACAATTTGATTAGCTGTGGTTGAGAGGACACAGAAAGGTTATTCAGGGCATGGTTTCTCTCATAAAGACAATTGTTGTTCTCAGACTCAATACAGAATGTCCTATTCAAGGTAAGATCTTATCCTTGTTAACTCTTCCTTGTCTTTCCACTTTACTGCCCATCTTAAGCCATCTTTCCTTTTAAGAAGCATCTCATGAACCAAATTCAGTGTGTTTTTAGCAGTCTGCTCATTTCTTCAGTAATAAAAAGGCACATCATTTCTATGAGTGCTTTTGTACACATGCTGGGTATTAGCTTTCAGTTGCTCTGACAAAATACCTGAGAAAGTCAACTTGAAGGAGGAAAGTTTTCTTTGAGCTCACAGTTACAGAAACTTCAGTCCCTGGTCACTTGGCTCAGTGGTTTTTGTGTTGTGGAGAGATAGAAGTGTCACAGCAGGGTGTGGTGGAGGAAGGCTACTCACCTCATGGTAATGAGGGAGCAGACAGAACAAGAAAAAGAGCCAGACAGGAAAAGAATGCAGACGAGACCTAGTCCCCAAGTTCACACCACCAAGTTCACTCCTCCATGACCCATTCCCTTCAACTAGGCCCCCCTCCTAGGTCTATACTACCTTCCAAAATGCCATCAAATTATGAACTCATCATTAGATTAATCCACTGACGAAAGTGAAGTCCTCATCATCCATCTCTAAACATATGAGCTGCTTTTTTCTGGGGGGGAAGTTTAAATTCAAACCATGATGTGCCGTTTGTCACATGTTCATCAGACCACTTAGACATGTGGAAGCAATAAAGGAATTAAAGAATTGTCAACCCGATTTTTCTCTTCCTTAAAAGGAATATTTGGAAAATTTTGACCCAAAGGAATAATTTAATATTTTTGGTGACTCATTTTTACTATGGACATGTGTGGCAGTCAAGCAATGCCTATACCTCTTTTCAGAGTAATGTTTTTATACACACAAAGTGAAATACATAAAATTACAGTTGCAAAAGAATAATAACGATAGAAATACAGGTCAAAATGGCTTTTAACAGAACCTGATAAAATGTTTTGATTAATACATTAGCAGCAAGATCCGTCTGCAAATCCAGTACCTACCATATTTTGAAGTTGTGATGAGCATAAGGGATAGTTTCAAGATATCTACAACAACTGTGATGGATAGAAAAATACTTTTTACCTCTCTTGGTAACAGATTCATAGGAACCACTACTAATTGCTGTGGTTTGGAATCTAAATTAATAGTTGGCGGAAATGCCAGAGGTTTTAGAACTCAAAAAGAGGAATTTTTTTTTCGTCCAAGCCCTTTGACTGCTTGAATTCTATCCCCGGACTCAGAAAAATAACCTCTTGTTTCACAGGGGCCTGATATCAAAACATCGACTCCATTTCTACTGTCGGTATGGAGATGGCCCTAGTGACACCAGTCCCTCCACAAAAAGGCAAGGGGCTGCTGCTCTCCTGATTAGAAGGTCTGAGAAGGGGGAGGAGGTCGACTCTTATGTTGTCCCTTGAGGGTACTTCTTTGCAAACTCATCCCGGATGCCTCCACTTCCTTAATTCTTTATAAAGATTTTAGAATTTTAAAAAGATGCTTTCACCCCAAGGCAGGCCAGAAAAATAAAACTGCAAGGGCTTGCCCGAGGACTTGTGGGCCCAAGTTTCAGCCCTTTCGTGATCTCAGTAAATCCCTTAACTCTGATCTTCCTCTCACTCATTATAAAACAGGCACAATCTTGCCCACCTCCAGTGTTACAGTGATGTTCAAATACAATCATTTGTACGCTACGAAGAGCTGTGTAAACACTACTAAAGTCCATTGTTCATCGAAGACTACTGGGTCTCCCCTGTTTCTTTTTCTTACTATTTCACAAGACTATAGGGCCAGGGAAAGGCAAAGGAAGTGCCTTGGCTAAAGACAATACAGAGCCTGAGGAAAGTATAGTGTCTCCTGCCTGCTGCAGGATCTTGGAGCCTCCTTTCCTGCTTTGTGCCTGTATAAAACCACCCTGTCCCACGAGCCCCCACCGGTATACCAAAAGTCTCCCAGGTTTGGCTCTACCATGAAAATATTCATCCATCGTCCCACAAAGAGCCTGAAAGCGTGTTAGAAATGGCTTTGCGGGACCCAACCAGTTGGAATTGTAGAGGCAACATGAAATACAACGGCCTGTTTCCAAATAAACATTTAAACCTGTAAATATTCGTAAAAATAAGTGCTCAATGAACACTTATTATTCTTCTGCCTATATCCCGCCAAAGTCTAACATTGAAACTGTAGGGTTTTTAGGATGCACACTGGAATATTTCTGGATGAAGTAATGTGAAACATGGGTGAAACGAATTTGACTATGTGTTAACATTTGTTGAAGCTGCCTGATAGGTGGATGGGTTTTTATCATGCTATTCTTTCTGCCTTTGTATATGTTTGACTTTTCCCACTATAGAAATATTTAAGTTTTACAGGTCCAGAAGAAAAAACAAAGGTGCTCCATATTCGTGTCAAACAAATGGAAATGAATGAAAGTGAATTGGTATGCACAAGATGTAGATTCTATAAGTTTATTTGAAGAGATGGGTACTGCATACCCTAGTATATCCTCATATCCTTTTACCAATATTTGACATGCTTGTGTAACAGATGTTAACAAACATCGTGTTAGGAAAACAGAGAAAACATACGTTTTTGCTGTATCTCCACAGAGAACATCTTTTTTCAGCTAGATTGAGAATGGCTGCCAGTGAGGATACCCTCCATTTGTATCTGTTCAAATATTTGATGTTCTTGTATAATAAGCAGCTAGAATACTGGGGCTATTTTATTTTGAAAATTCACCTGAGTGATCAGGTAACAAATTCAAGGGTCCTGTGTATAACATATATAGTATATGTTTAAAGTAGAATTAAAATTCATAATGAAGACATGGTTAATTATTGAGTAGTTCAGAGAGTCATCATACCTTCAATGATTGAAACCTGTATGGCAGCCTTAGATCTATATTTATCAACAGCAAGTTATAAGTGAGCTGTAATTTAAGATAATATATCTTTACATAAGTAATTCACCACTTTATCTTTTAGCCAACCTATAAGTCCATTATGAAAAGGATTATCTCAAAGAACATGAAACTAGTGATTACAGTTTATTAAGGCCACAGAATAAAATGGCAATAACCATTCACAGACCATCTTAAAGATGAAATTTGAAGACACTTAAAAATGCTTCTCTAGTGGTTTTTCCACTTTTCCTTTCCTCAGTTCATTAAAATTTTAATACTAGAACAAATACATTATATTTAAGGGTGATGGCTAAAATCCAAAGGAAATGAAAATTTCCTTGTGTTATTATTGGAAGATATTTATTGTTCCTGTCATTTTTGTAGTATAGCTCTATGAATTCGTATCTCTATGAATATGTATTTATAAACTTTATTTCATATTTCCAGGGAAATTAGTCTTAATATTATATTGTTATACAATACAATAAAAGCAAAAAATGAATATTTTACAACTTTCCTCCCATTTAGTGTCAAAATACACATCTTTTGACCATATGTATCAATAGTTACCTTTGTGGTCTCCAAAGCCCTTCTAGATTTGTAGCCAAAAAGTGGAGAAAAAAATCTGTATGATTGCTACATGAAGTGACCAAAGTGAGTTATTTCATTTGATGCTCAAAACACTATCAAGATAAAAATAGAGAAGGTATTATTACTACTAATACTACTACCATTTTATAATTGGGAAAACTCAGACTCAGAAAGGTCAAATGGGTTGGTCAAGATCACAGAAAAAAGTGGCAAGACTAGAAACAAATCTATTTCTCTTGGATCCTATGCTTTTCCCCCACCTGACACACCATGCAGTTTCTAAGATAATTGCAAATGACAATTGATCTTAAATCACACGTTCACCTTTGGAAAACATTTTTCTCTCTGGATCCCCAGCTGCCTGGCACCAGTCCTTCATCCAGACTCTTAATGTCATGATTAATGATAGGGAGGAGAGGGTGGCAGCTTGGCCATCTGCCATGCAGAAAGACTGGGTTGCTTCCTTCGGGTAGTAGTTCCCAGGCTTAGGTTTATCAGGCATTCAAAAATACAGCGAAAATAAAGTCCACCTCTGAAGTAGGTAGAAAAGAAGAAACACCAAAGTCAGTGTTTTGCATTTCAAAAGAAAACATTGTTCTAAAGATAATTGGGTGTCACTTTTAGAAAAAGAAAATAAAATTTCAGCTCTGTCTATCAAAACTATAGCCTCATCCATTAGGCACACTGATACAGAAGCAAGCAGAAAGTCTGTGGTTCCTATATGACTAGGTAATGCTTAAATAAATAACTGGTTCCCATCACACAACTCAATGTTTAGCCAAGTCCAAACATACTGCTGCCAACATTTTAAAGTCAACATTGATATCTAAAACAAACACAGGCTGACTAACACACACTGGTACTTTAATAAAAATACATTGTGAAATAACTCCCTAACAGTAGAAGTTCTTGGAGTCTTGCTCCAAATAACAGTTGATTATTCAGAAGAATATTAACTCTTTAAATATTTTTTGTTCATTCACTCAACTGATTTCTTGTTTGTTTGTTGTTTGTTCATTTTTGAGTCCTTACTCTTAAGAACATGAAGGATCTGAGACCTTACCTACTCGGAAACTAAGTTAATCTGACACAGTCTCATAGGAGCTGGCACAAGTCATGACACTCTTGGGTCAGAGACAAAGGACGTTCTTACACACAGCAGCATCAATAGCCAGGTCAGCATCTGAGAAGGACTCGGGGAAATCAGGTTTTTAACATGGGACAGTAAGCATGCTTGCTCTTTGCTTTCTTGAAATATTTTCTCATTCTTCCAAGACAGTTTACTGTACAAATATCCTTTTTAAAAGTCTGGAACAAAGGCAGTCCATGCCTTTACTCATAAGATGTGTAGAGAAGTGGGAAGTCTACAGAGAAATGTCTCCTTCACTTATTCTTTACCAGATATTGTAGTTGATGCTAAAGATATACATATGGAGAATAAAAGAAAGAACAGAATATCTACTTCTTTGTAAGTATGATAGTGCTAATACACTCAACCATGACCGTCACCTCAGACACTTTGTGTATAGAAACTGTGGGAAGTTCAGTTTGTTCAGTATCCTTCCTTGATTCTTACAATAAAGACAAGTGATGAAGGCTCCCCCAGGCAGAAATCCTGCCCTTCCGTTGCTAACATCTTTGCCAGCGAAATGTTACAACAAAATGTGCCAACAAAATGGCGCTAACACACTGCAATTGCATTAGAGTGCAGTATGTCCACATTTCCAAAGCATCCAGTATGCAGCATAATGATCCAAATGACATAAAGGTAAAGGTCACTGGCAAAGGAAGTAGATAACAGTGTATAAAAAAAGAAGTAAATGCTGAGACAAAAAAAAATATTATGAGTGAACCTTCTCATAATACTTGTACTATTGGCAGAACTTTTAAAAGAAATTTTAGAATCAAGCCACACCAAAATTCAGGCCAAAACAGCTAGGACACACATAAAAAGTGCTAAAAAAAAAATTATTTTAGTCACATGCTCCTAGCATTCAAGTCCATATTTGCTTGCTCCTTAGAGTGACATTTTGCTAAAAGCAAAAACAGTAAAGCAAAATCTCAGAAAGAGCAAGGTGAGTATACTCCTTACTCATAATGACCTCATTTATGTAGACCTTTGTGGTCTCCAGAGCCCTTCTAGATTCACATCCAAAAAATCGAGGAAAAAAATTGTAGGATTGCTACATTAATCAGCAAATGAATCAGTTGCAAATACCTTTAAAATATAATATAGAGGAGAGTTTTTCTGTGGGGACCTTAAGCATTATCACTAGAATGCATTAGAGAAATTTTTAAATTCTACTGAAAATATATGGGGTGAGTCTGAAAAAGATGTAGACATTGTATCCAAATCATTTCAACTTCAGTCGATTACTTGTAACGTTGCTTTTCTTTTTATTCTGTTCTAGCGCCCTTATTTCTTCTTTATTTTCAGCAATGGTAATTTGACTTCCTGGCAGACTTTCCCATAAGTCAGAGAAAATTCTGACTTGAGAACGTGAATATTCCAGACTCCTTAATAGCTGGCACTATTTTTCTCCTCTAAATTAGTTAATTGGCAAACTGGCTTGTCAATAAGGCTCTCAGAGTTAGTACAAGTCATTTCCATCAGGTAAGATTTCCCCTGAGCAATATGTAAATAACTAATGGATATCCCCAAAATGCAAAAACACCTTCAAGAAATACTGCGTCCCTCGGAGGTTTTGTCCTGGGGTCCCACAGTTGCACAGAAGTATCCTGAAGACTCCAAATGATTTACTAGCGGGTTGCTTTTCCTCTGAAACTTTTTCCATGTCACAATCAGTTTTTTCTTTTTCTTTGACTTTTCCATAAAAGTTAAAATTTAAGAATCTCCTTCAGATCTGTGTTTCTGGACCCAAGTACACAACACAGTTTCCTTCATTTGAGTCCCATGTATGAACCAATATTTGGGCCATCTACACCTTCCAAATTATGTCTTTCCCTGGTGGTCTAGTGGCTAAGATTGGGCACTTTCACCAAATTGTTTACTACATAGTCATATCTGTGATTCTCTGATCTGTCACAGATACAAATGTATTCTCTGAAATATTACATATATATATTTCTGTTTTGATAAGAACATATACTGCACTTGATCTTATTGATAAACACACATCTGATTCTCTGTACCTCTTTGCTCCACATCTGTGGTTTCGAACAATTGCACATTTAAAACATTTTTTGACAATTGCGTCTGTGATAAACACGGATACTTTTTCCTTGTCGTTATTCCCTAAGCAATACAATGTAGCACCTATTTACAGATCATTTACATTGTATTGGGTATTATAAGTAGTGTAGTGATGATTTAAAGTGTATGAGATTATATGACTATGTTATGTGCAAATACTATACCATTTTATGTAAGGGATTTGAAAGGAACCAATCACCTGTGGGGCTGAGAGATGGCCATGTACACATGAAAACACACACACACACACACACATGAACACACTCACACACACACAGGTGGTTCCTGACTGAACACTTAAATGATGCTTCCACTTACAATTTTTTATCTTGACAATGGTAGAAGGAAAATATTTTGATGTTACAGTTGTTGCTTCTGGAAAGAAAATTGAATGAGAAAATGTAATTGGGAGGGATATTTACACTCTCCCACTTATATGGCCTCTTGTGCTTTTCCTTTTTTGTGTGTTTTTTGTTTTGGTTTGGTTTAGTTTTAGAGTTTTAAAACAGGGTCTTGCTATGCAGTTCAGGCTGGCCTTGAACTCACTATGTGGCCCAGGCTGGCCTCAAACTTGTGGTGATCCTGTTGCCTCAGCCTACCAAGTGCTGGGATTATAGGCATGTGCTGCCACACCTAGCCATGTATTTTAAAATATTAAAAATTAACAAAATTTTCCAACTTTGATTTTTTTTTCCTATCCTACTCTTTCTAATCTTGAAGTTTGTTATCTGACAAACTCACTGTTGCAAAACAACTTTGGAAAATTTTTAATGGGAAACACCCCAAATGTCTACCAACAGGTAAATGAGAAAGCAAATCGCAATGCGTGTGAAGGAACAGAGTATTAATACATATTCTGTGTATGAACCTCAAAAATATGTCTAGTGAAAAAAATCAGACACGAAACACTGCATCATTCCATTTGTAGAAAATACCCAGAATAGGTGAATCCATAAACACAGAAGGCAGATGAGCAGTTGCCAGGAGTGAGGGCAGGACAATGGGGAGTAACTCCTTACTGGATGTGGATTTCCTTGTGCCATGATGAAGCTGCTCTAGTGCTAGATGCAGATAGCTATTGCACAACCTTGCACAAGTACTAACTTCCATGGAATGTTCCTTCAACACGGTTATGTTTGCGTTATGTAAGTTTCATCCCCATGAAAAAATGAATGTTTTTAAGTCACAAAATGAATGATTCAATGCCTATATTTGATTTAGAAATTTAAACTCAGCAAATTTAGTTAATTTCCTTATCATAAAATGCACATAAACATGAAAAAAGAAAGCAGAAAGAAAAGAAAGGAGGGAGGCCGTGAAGGAGGCAGAGAGAAAAATCTTTTTCCTCAGTGCTCAGGGACAATCATCATTAATGTTTTGGGTTCACATTTTGGTACATCAGTATTACCTTACAGTGTAGTAATAGCCAAATATTTTCTAGAATTAAAATACTTGTATAATGTTTCAGTCTTTTTTATTCTGCACAAGTGTGTTTTCTTCAGAAATTTAAAGTAGTATTATATTGTACATATATGTACATCTGCTCTTTTCACTTAATATGTCACAACTTTTCACACCATTAAATATTCTCCTACAACCATGGTACTTAATACTACGTTGTACACCAGAGCATAATATACTACAACTGATTCGATGAATCCCTTAGTGTCAGACACGCAGTTATTGTTGAGAAGTGAAATCATAACTGTAGAAAGGAGGATGCTTTGTGAATTGAGGTACAAGTTTCTTTAGCTGCTGGGCACACCGCATTTGTATAGCACAGTTCTCCCTACTTTGCCACACGGAGACACCTCTCTTAGTCTAAATATACACTTTATTTGCAAAGTCTTTTGGTTATCAATAGGTAACTAAAAAAAATTCAAAGCATTAAAAATATTCCTCCATTTATTAGCTCATAATCATATCACTAATTGGAACCAACATATTTAGCATACTTTAACAACATATTGAAGAGATAATCATTTTTAAATTTTAATTTATTTTTAACTGATACATCAAACAAAAATCATACATAGTAACAGGGCATCAGGTTATGTTTCGATCCATGTATACATTGGATAATGCTTAACTCAGTTTAAACATACTTATGTCCGCAAGCATTTATTATTTCTATACAGTGAAAACTTTCAAAATCCTTTCTCCTAGCCTTGGGGTTATCTTTTTAAATGTCATAATGTGAAGAGATGTTCATTTTATTTTGCAGAAGTTATCACAAGCTTTGAGAAAACTTGTCCAGAACCCAGGATGTCAGCACAGCAGAAATGCAAAAGGAAAATGGAGCATGTTTATCAAATAATATAAATACAGTTATCAGTGGTTTAATAGCTTATGAAAACAACAAACTCTTGCATTTAACTAAGTCATTTCAACCATCTTTTCCCAAACCACGATTCTGTTTAAGGCCAGATGTATAAATATACAAAACTGAAAATAGTTTTACGGGCTTAAACACCCAGCATCCCACAGTATCTGTACCCTCGAGGGCTTGGACAGTCCTGCTGTCCACAGCAGCACCTCGGGAGGTGGGAACTGAGCAGCTCGGGCCTTGTCCTGGTGTTACTGACCTAGGATGGTCTGGGTGGTGCCTCTGGAGTGAGAAGAGTAGAATCTTTGGGGCTAATTTGCTAAATGTATAATAGAAGTCATTATGAAAACATTTGGTTTTAAAAAGCTTGATATTGCAATCAACATTTTCATATATACAAAGTGAAACTGAAAAATATAGTGAATATTAAAATTAAAAATAGTTTAGTACGGTAACAGACACATTGCCATTAAACCCCCTTGTCTCATTTTTCTTGCGACTTTCTGAAGCAGTTCTGAAAGTCCTCTTTCACGTAAGTCTTTAGTTGAGCTGTGGTGGCTGCCTCAATATCCTGAATTAACTCCCAATGTTTCACTTTTGTGGCCATTTTGACTTCAGGGAAGAGCTAGAAGTCTCACAGTGTCAGACTCAGTGAATAAGGTGGGTGAGGACACACGGTCATGCTTTTGTGAGCCTGCCTTTCCACTGGACGGCACTAAGCAGAGTAGTCAGGGCATTTTTATCACACCTCACGGAGACCTGAAAGAAGATCGCCATAACTCTGAGAGTTGGGGATTTAGCTCAAGTGGTAGAGCGCTTGCCTAGCAAGAACAAGGCCCTGAGTTCAAGCCCTAGCACCAAAAAAAAAAAAAAAAGAAAGAAAGTGATAAGTGTGTTTGAAGTGAGGGGGAGTATTCTGAGGGAGATTAATGGCAATGTGTCTTTTACTATAATATGTTTTTAAATCTAAACATCTATCATATGCTTTGATCGTAGCTCATATTAAATTCAACCCAACTGTTTGCAAATCTTTTGATATGTATATCTTAAATAACATTAATATATGCTCTCAATCATTCGATAAATATTTGTACAGTGATTTGTGTCACATGTCCTGCTCAGCTCTGGGGGCATGCAGGTGAAAAAGGCAGACATAGCCCTTTTCTCAATGGGGCTTCCATTCTCATGGTAGATGTTGTCAATGAAATGAATAAGGCAACAAATAGATACTAAGATAGTAAGTGCTAGGAAGGAGCTAAATATGGGCTGAGATTGGAAAAGCCAGGGGAGATGTCCTGTCGGTAGTCAGACGGGGTGGAGGTCTTTAGGGTTCCAAGCCACGAGTCCCCTGCGTAAAGCGGAGCCAAGCTTGGGAGTGAGGAGGAAGAGAGTCCATGTGGAGAGAACAGTCTCCGAGGCCTTAGGAGACGGACAAGACTTGGCATATCTGAAGATCTGAAAGAAGACAGGCATGTTCAGTGTGGTGGTGTGGAAGTGGGGAAGACTAAGCTGAAGACGCAGCTGAAGCTCTCTTAAACAGGCCTTATAGGTTGAGCAGGAACTTGGATGGGGGGGTGGGGCCAATCATAACATGTGTAATAATGCTGTCCTAAAGTTCTTATCCCAGCAGTTAAATAAACTCAGAATCAATGAATTGTTTTATTTTAATAATAAAAACACAAGATGGAAATTTTAATGACAGTTCAGGAGACTGACAGCATCCTGTAGCTAAACCCACCCGAGAAAAATGGACTGGGGTGGGTGACATACATCCCAGCTCATTCAGAAGAGTCGTGGTTTACACCTATATCCACAGCAGCACTTTGGTGTAGCATTTGTCCCAGATACTTCATTTTTTAATGAAACTGTGTTTATTAGCAGTTGTGTCAAAACAAGCAAGAATGGGCTGGGTAGACACTTTAGACTTCTGGCTTCTCTCCTGGTCATGGAATGGTGTGTGACACACATGGGCAATAGTGCCTTTACTTCAGTGTATGACCAAATCTGAGAGACACCACCAATACCCCATTTCTCCTCTCTCAATTCTTTCTGGAGTGCTGTAGCTAATCCTTCCTTTTCAGGAAGGATCCAGGGCTGTCGCTGGTACCATGATGCGTGCTCAGCTAAGATCTGGTAACAAAACTGCTCCTTCTGGCCTCACATAAGAAACATAGTCGAAAAAATACTCCATGGTGCATAACCTGCCAGACACCCGGAGTACCCGCTATGTCTGTGTTTGCAGATGCTCAAAGTCACCAAGTCACCAGGGTAAATGCAAAACTCAGGAAATTGTGGGTTAGGTATGCATAAAACATGTACAGAGAGTGGCAGCTGAAGATCCTGTTGGAACTCATTATGTAGTTTGAATGTGTCCATGGCTTTGCCATTTATTAAATGGCACAAGTGTGTGACTACTTATTCTGTTATTTGGCAATTTTTCATTTTACCATAAACCTTTTCAATAGCAATGACCTCAAGGAAATGAAAAAAGAAATACAGAATTTCCGTTTCTCAAAAAAAGAAATGAAAGTGAAACTTGTACAAAATGCTGACATTTGCTGTCCACCAGCAGAGCCACTGTGATCCCTTGAAAACAAATTACCGACAGCTCTGCTGAAAACGCATACAGTCTGCAGCAACAGGTAAGAGTTAAGAAGACTCGGATTGACGACAACAGTGGAGCAGGTGCGATTTCAGATCACAACCTCTTCAGAAGCATGAATTTTCATTTAGATAACCCTTTTTCTATTTCAATGTTGTTCTTTTTAAATCCCAAGTTTCCACATATACATATACTTGTATAGTGATGGTATATAATGGATTGGCCTCATTAACTAAGAATTCACCAAAAACTTAAATGAGACATTGTTGTATTCATGATACCTGAAATAGAAACACACTTGACTCTGATAATGGTCGAAGGTTTTCATCCAATTTACAGAATTGAAGTAAAACTTTGGCGATTTTATTTTGCTGCAAGTAAAGCATTTAAAATTATTATGAGTACTATTGTAAATTCAGTTACAGAGTTCAAAATTGAAGATTAAATTATTTGTTTTCTGCAGCCATCCTCTGATTACAAATTTTGGTGGTATACAGTATTGTGAAAAAAGCAATGCTTTTCCTAAAATAGATACACAGAACAGAAATGTGTTTGGAATTTATTGCCATGCAATTGATGCAAATTGTGTTCAAATGAAGTATAATATTCTACCTATTGAATAGAAGCTGTGTTGTCAAAAGCAGCAATTATTTTCACATATACACAGATAAAATAACTGAACTACACCATTTTTATGATGATACTGATATTAAAGAAAGAAAATACTGTACTTGGATATAGCAATATGTGAATTCCCTATCTGGTGTCCATCATTAATTAGATTTAGAAACACTTGAGTCTTTGAAGAACAAACATGTCACTCAGCTTAACTGTCCTAGAATGGCAGTGGATTTGGATTGCATTTTATTCAAAATCAACTTGAAATTCTTAAAGTGTTCAATGAGTAGAGTACCCCAAAACTTCAGCTTTTAGATTTTAGTAAATTCCATGAAAATAAAGCTTACAATGAAAAAGATACAGAAATCACAGCATACCAAAGCCAGGAAAGAATTAAACAAAATAAACAATGAGAGTTTAAGTGGCTTATAAGATTTAATATTAAAAGTCTGTGATCGTGCTCTGGGCTAAATGAAGAAAGACTTGACAAATTTCTCATTTTTAATTGCATAAATTAAGAATAAAGTGATATTGAAAACATCTGTATTTTTGTAGTCTCTATATTTGTTTAAACATTAAAAAACATATAAGAATTTAAATTTTTCCCTTTTAAAAATGTTTGTCGAAGAAAGGTACAAAATTGACAGTCAAAAGAGGCACAAAAGACAATACCTATGAAAAGATTTGGAGTTAAATATTTACACACTTCAATTAAAAATAAATAATATTAGGTTTTAAACTCTTTTCTAATTGGAAATTCTCCTGAGTTTACCAGATAGTATGTAGATCTTAAAATTTTTACTTCTTGGCTGGGGATTTAGCTCAGTGGTTAGAGTGCTTGCCTTGCAAGCACAAGGCCCTGAGTTTGATCCCCAGCACCAGGAAAAAAAAAAAAAAAACAAACCATACTTGAGCATAACAAAAATTTTTACTTCTTTTAAAGTTTTTACTTTTTAAATTTAAAACAGATGCTACCAATTTCAAAGTAATTAGCTATTAAGTGCACATTTGATGATGGTCCCAGGTAATTTTATTTAAACTAAAATAAAATTAAAAGGCCCTATTAAAAAAGACTGTAATCTTCAGGGAAAAAAAAATACGATCTAGTATGAGAGACAAAGTATGTCTAAGAAACATATTAAGGTATGCTATTGTACACCAAAATAATTATGCTTGCTTTTTTTAATCTTCAAAAAACCAATAAAAAGAAATTTTTCTTTTATCAAGTTTTTCTTTAAGTGTATGAATATGCCACTATTACTTTTGGAAGAAATTTTACTTTTGGAGATAGCTTTTGACTAGAACTACCTTAGAAGCTCAATAACAATAAAACAAAATTGTCATCCAACAAATATTTTTAAAACTATATACTATAGCTCTAATTCTTTTCAGCAATTCCTTCTATTCTTAAAACTGTCCTGGTGTATGTGACAAATTATGTAGTCCCCTAGTTCAGCCTTGTTTTAGGCCTTCACACCCTCTCTTACAAGACCAAGTATGAGGCACAGTTTCCACTTTCCCTGAGTCTTTGGCACTTGAGAAAAATAAATTGAAATATAAAACATCTCCTGACTAAAGCTTCCCTCACTGGCTCCGTCTCGGGACGAGTCTGAGAAATCCCTTTCTCCAGCTCCCCAGGCTCAATTCTTGGTGCACAGTGTTGGTCCCCTCTGCCCCTCTGACAGCAGGCGCCGGCCAGCTGCACCCTTCCTGTGGTGGCTGTTCTGAGGCAGGTCAAAAGAACAGGAGAAAGTGCGTCGATGAAAAGCAGGCACGAGTCTAATGAAAGCCCTGCTTGAAAAACTTTGCAAAAAAAAGTGTCTTTGAAAGAGTGAGCTTTGAGGCTAGAGATTCAAAACTAATCATGGGAACTTCTTATGATTCTTGCTGAATGTGAAAGCTGATCTTGAAAGTGATTAAGGAGAGTAGGGGAAATTCACAGTTTCCCTCATAAGCCATTTGATTTCAAAGGTCTTGCTCCACAAACGACATATGACTCTAATGTTTTCTTAATTACAAAAAGTCAGAAAGTCCTGTTTCCCTGAGTGGAATGGTATGTCCTGCACCACCCTGAAATAGAGAGTTCAAAAGTTCTAAGCACTTTCCAGTTATCACAGTTCCTGTCTCTCAGAAATAGAAATTCTGGGGTAGAAGAGTTAAGATTCCTACTGAGGGAAAAAAAACCCAAACATTTTAGCCACAGCTAAATAAGAAAGTTAAAACATGTCATCGCACTGGGGCGACACACGATATTATGCAAAGACAGAGCAGTGCTCTGGAGAAAGTCTTTTGCATCTGCCAGCATTAGGTTCCAACATCACTTACGCCCTAAATTTATGAAATGGGGATAATAATTCCTATCCAAAAGGGTTGTAGTGAAGACAAAAGAAGAAAATGTAGGTAAAAGTATTCTTGGCCCTAGCATACTCATTTGCTTTTCCCCCTTATTTCTTTAGAGATGCTTTACTCATTCACGCATTCCCTAGGCATTTATTAAGGACACAGGCTACAACAGTGAAAGAGACATGAACTGCCTCTTCCTGCATGACGCGACAATGGTGGTTTCTGACAGGGACCTTCCAAGAGGAGGCCCCCAGTCCGAGAAAGCTGGTGCTGGAAGAGGGTAAGGACCGGTGCGGCCAGGGAGGGAGGACTTGGTTGCTCATGCAACCTGGGTGAAGCACACAGATGCCTGGGTGGGGGTCTCGGCACATGAGTGGACACAGAGCGGATGAGGCGGGAGAGGGGATGAGCCTGTGGGCAGTGTTTACTAATACGATCTCCTCTGATCTCCACACAACCCAGGGAGATAGTCAAGGGGGGGTCCGTCCTCCTCATGCTAAGTATGAGCAAATGTTCAGGAGGATTACATGACTGCTCCCGACTCAAAAGCTAATTAATGCTGAGGTCTTGTGACCACGCCTGTCCACTATCCATCTAGGTCATTATTAAACTCGTATTTCCTCAATTCTGAGCTAAATGATGAAAGTGCCAAAACCGATCCATGTTTTGAAATACTGTTTTTGTACCCCTCTCAGTGCAAGTCACATAGTAAGGCCTGAGTGTGCTGATGTTGGCATGAATTGACTCACTTTTTGTAACTTAGGAGAGAGACAATGAACATGGACGCTAAAATACATGAGGTAGAATTAAGTTCTATTTGAAACCACTACCATGTCTTTATATTAAATTAATTTAAACAATAGGTAAATACACTATGACATTATGAAGCCATGGTACCGATATAGATAAAATTTAACATATTAAGTGGGGGGCAGCAATGTGCAAAATAGTGTGTTTTATCATTTCAACAGTATCATGTCTATTTAAAATGAATATAGTATGCAGAGAACAGACTATATGTCTATAGTCTGTAACACAGACTGTATGTACAGACTACCTCTTATATTAGAAAATTCAAAGTGATAATAGAGGCTACCCCAGGAGAGAGGAACTGTATGGCTGACAAACACTGGCAAGAAGGAAATTTTTACTATCTACCTTTTTGAACCATTTCATTGTATTATCTATTTTTAAATTACTTTAAATGTAAAATATAGTCTATATTTTGCACCAACAGCTCTAATTTTGCCGCCTTGTTTTCCTTGGTGGTTTTGGTTTCCTGTGAGGTACAGACAGAAACTGTCCTGTCAACATTAACAATGCTTACAGTTTTCAGGTTTTGTTTTTGTTTCTGTTTTCTTTTGTTTTATTTTACATACGGCTTAATTTCAAAGGCCCAGTAACGTTTTATGCAGTGGTGTGCTGGTAAATGTTTAACACCTATCTCTCTAAGTAGTTTCACTATGAATACTGGTTGATACTTTTATTTGTGTTAACAAGTAAGGTGAAAGTAAAATAATAAAGATATATATTAAAACAACTTATTTATCAGTGAGGAGCAGGTGCTTTGCTGAGTGGTGTAACGGTTTTCAGAAACTGCAAGCCTATGTTCTCAAATCTTGTGCTACTCACAGCATAACAGATACAGGCTCGGCACATTTACAATTTTAAGATGCACTGTTACAATTTTCTCCATCATATTTTTAAGTCTAGACAATGAAAAAACAATAAATCGAACTCTGATTTCTAGAGTTTACCAGTTTCCAGGGGTATTAATACTCCTGCCAAGACTTACTTCACGCTACCAGCATGATATCGCCGGATGGAGACTTAGGAAATATGTAGCAGCAACCACTCTGCTCACGGTATTTCTACCGCACAGGTACAAAAGACAGGGTGACAGTAGAATGTCATCTCATAGTTATGAATCAGTAAATTTTTAGTATTTTTAACTTTGTTTTAATATCGTACATCTAAATGAAAGTTCGTAGTATTTAATTTGCATAAAAATTGTGTTTAATGTCTAAAAGTTAACAATAAGTGCTAATAAGCCTGTAGGAGTCAGCGCCAGCACGCTACTGCTCCTGTGGAAGAAGAGGGCCATCTCATTTGGTAGAACATCCCGAACTATTTTCCTATGGTAAAAGCAAATTAGGAATTAATTTCAATGCAAAGGCACAAGCATTAGCTGACAAAGAAGGATCTGCTGACTCACCCTAAATAAAGAGGAATGGCTAATTCTTGTGTCAACACCAGTCAATTGGGAGAGAGAAACGGGGCGGGGGTGGGGGGTGCGGGGAGGGCTCGCATTCCCTTCAGCTCAAATATTCCAGGAATTTAAGGTTCTTCCAAGTTCTGTCACGACTTTTTCATAAGATGGTTGTAAGGAAATAAAATAATACTGGGGTTCATCAGAAACAACCCAGTGTTCACCAGCAGGTGACTGAACAAACAGATTTTGGTTTATCATGTGACGGAATGTTACTCGGCAAGAAGAATGGAGTCTTGATGTACAGTAAATACAGATAAATACCAAAATCATTATGCTATGTTAAAGAAGCCAGACAAAAATTGTATAAACTGTGTGAATCAGTTTATAAAATTCTAGAAAATACACACTAATGTATGATAACAGAAAGTAGATGGTGGTTGTCTGTGGACAGGGAGGGAAGGAAGGGTTACAAGAGAACACAAAGTCTTTTGGAGGTAGTAAAAATGTTTGTTTATCTTTACTGTGGTAATGTTCCATGGTATGCACATGTGCTGAACTCTTCTATCTGTACCTTTTAAATGTGTGTGTTCATTGTAAGTCAGTTATATTTCAATAAGCTGTAAAAATATATGCGTGATCAAGAAGTTTTTACTCCATGGTTGTAAATTCATAGTGCATCTCATCATTCAGCAATTCAGCTGTGACTCCATCAGGTCCTGGGCTTTTTGTAGTTGGTAGATTTGGGGGAGGGAGGGCTGCTGGGGATCAAACTCAGGGCCTTGCACTTGCTAGGCAAGTGCTCTACCACTTGAGCTAAATTCCCAACCCCTCACCATTCAAGAAGCTATGAACAGTTGTGAATCAATTTTCCTTACCAATGATTCTCCACTATGAAGGAAATGCTGTTTTCAAATAGTTTGTGCCTTTATTGCGTCCCATGAGATCAACTCACATAGCAGAGAGTCACAAGCTGACCTTTTGCAAACACTCCAATATTTACAAAAACCTGTAGCTTATGCTCATTGTTTAAATTCATGGCTACCAAACGCTGAGCCCCTTGCTCTTCATAGTGCTGCTTGCCTTTTACACAGGCACAGCAACTTTTGCAAACTGCTGTTTACCAAAATCATGTCCCTAGTTTCTTGGAAGAGAAATTCAGGAGATAAATATGTAATTTTATATTTTTGAAGTGATTTATTCACATGGTGAATAAATTTTAAAATTACATTTTATTACATTTTAAAATACAAATGGGTGTGTGATGAAAGGTCATTCCCTAATGGTGACCAATGTTAATAGCTATTGTGCTGTCTTTCTAGACACAAGTAGGACTGGTACATGTATATGTATATCCTCCCCTGCCCCAGCCCTTTAAGCCCAACCACCTGTACTGTAACCAGCCCTCCAGGTGACTTTGATGCACTGTGAGGTTTGAGACCCACTGACTCTTGTGTACTGAATTACATTTCCCTCAAATTCAGAAGTAGAAACCCTAACTCTCACTGTGACTGTGTCTGGAGCAAGGGCCATCAGAAAGGTGACTAAGAAGATATATCATGTACAGGTACAAATCCCCTATGATGAATGTTATCACTATGTACATCTAAAATGTACCATTAAAATAAAATAAGTTAAAAAAAAAAAGTGACTAAGGTTAAATGAGGTCATAAGGGTGGGGCCCCAATCTGGTCAGATTAATGTCCTTCAGAAGAGGATAGAGAACTGAAGATAGCTGCCATTGCATGTGCACACAGAGGAAAGGTCATATGAGGACACACTGAAAAGGTGACATCGACCAGCCAGGAAAATAGAACTCAGGAGAAGTCCACCTTCCCCTGGCACCTTGATCTTGGACTTCTAACAAGCAGGACTAAGAGAAAATAAATTTCCATTATTTAAACTGTACAAACTGTGGTATTTTGTAATGGTGGCCCATGCAGACTAATATGCTGACCATGCATAACCTTATCTTCTTGAGTATTTCCAGTAACAAAAAGTCAGTGTCTTTGTCAAAATTCCCGAGAAATTACAAAGCCTGGTTCTGGTCTGGAAATGGGAATGAAGGAAGGAAGACAGACAGCAAATAAAAGGAAAAGTCCTATATGACATTTTAATTGGTCATCATACCTCATTTACTATATACTATTTTTAACTATAAAACAGCAAAGTTCACAATAGATAAAATTTGTGAAATAGATAACCACTTAACACATTGATGTATCACTGAAGGTAAAGGGACCTTAACATTTTATATGCATAAATATATTTTCCTTTTCTCCATAGTGATTCTGTTGCATATCCTCATTTTTCTTTACCAACAATGTATGGAAAGCATGTTCCCAGTGAGGGGGTGGGGAGGTGGCTCCACTGTTGGTGGAGAAGCAGAAAGATCTGCCAACCTGTCAGTAAAGCAGCCTGGGATGTGGGCCAGATCTGCAGTTGTCCAAACAGGCAGCAGCACTGAGCAAGCTGTTCAGAATCGAAGGTAGTTGCACACTTGGCAGTCAGGGAGAGATATTGGTCTGATATTCACACATTCGTTTTAATTTTAGGACCTCTTTTGATGAGGTATATAGTTCAGAGATTGTGTCCAGTTTCAGGGAAGGAGAATGACAAAAGCCAGGGAGGAGGTCCAGTCCCAGGCCACCGGTGCAGAGGTTCAAGGAGGTACTGATATGAGTAGGGTGAGTGTGAAAAAATAATTAAGAGAGAAGAGAAGCTCCCTGACAGTCCCTTCCAATCATGCCCAGCAGCACATCACCCCGTGAGTTAGGGCTAACCCTAGGCTAAATCTAGGGCAGAGATGCCAGACGTGGGCATTAAAACAGTAGTGGTAGAGGTGGAGAAGACGGTGTACACCTAAGAAATAATCTGCAAATAAAATTGGTAGGAGATGGTGACTGGTGGGGAAGGAAAAAGAGGAGTATGAAGAAATTTCTCAGCCATCTCTGCCAAGAATCACCTGGAGGCCATGTTAGACTACAGAATTCCCAGGCCTTTCCCTGGAGATTTCAAGTTAATAGATTGAAGGTGGCACCTTCAATCTATTAACTAGAAAACTATCATTCTTCCTGTGGGAAAAATTACTTCTGGGTCTTTGGTTTTGGTCACCGGGTGAAGTAGCATCATTAGCTGACTTTGGTTCTAGATATGTTGAGTCGGAAATGCCTTAGGACCATAAAAATAATTGATTAAATCCATTGAGCATTTACGCTACAGTAGTGTTTTAAACACGCTATCTAATTTAATCTATACCCCATTCACAGGACAGAATTACTATTATTATACCCAGTTTGTAAAGAGGAAACTGATGTGCAGAGACTTGAAATCATTTTCTATTAATCACATAGCTAATAAAAGGCAGGTTTGGATTTAACCCGAAGTCTTTGTTCTTTCCAGCTGTGCTTTTGTAACTATGACATGGACATACGCTTAGTTAGTAGCACCTGAACCACATTCCAGGTCGGGCCGGAGATAGCGACTTGGAAATGAAAATGTGTTTGGGTTGGCCACAGAGACCCTGCAGAGAAGCAAGAGTATTGGGCCAAAGATGGAACTGTGTTCCCATCACAAAGACGAGTCTAGGAAGAAAAGTTTTGCAGGTCAGAGAGATTCAAGGAAAACCAGGAGACAAATGTTTTGTAAACTAAGCAAGCTGAATTTCCAGAAAAAATAAATCTAAACTCAGCAAAGAGTTCTAGTACAATAAATTGCCATTGACTTTGGCAACAGAGTGTAACTCTTGACCTTGTTCAGGAAGGGGCGGAGACAGAAGCCCCAACTCCACAGATTTTGTGAGAAATAAGGAAATAGAATATTGAAGAAAAATACTCAGCAGTACTCATTAAAGCAGAGTGGAGTAGGCTTTATTCAGAACCACCATGAGAGACAGAGGGAGCACTTCAATGGGGTTCTGCTGAGGAGAGAGAGATTGGGTCCAACTCCAAATACACCGTGGCCTAGTGGGAATTTCCAGCCAAGAAGGATCAAATGTCTTCATTACAAAAACATCATTTCATAATGTGGCTTTTTCCTTAATCTTATACATTTTATCATGTCGTTAAATATGAATTTAGTACCTAATTTTTTTTACATCGGTGCTATGTTTTTAGGGCTGATAAAACATTTTCAGGTTACTTTCTAGAAAAACTATATCCATTTCTTTTCCATCAGAGATAAATCAGCCTTACCTTCCCACAGTCTCACTAACTAAAGTGTCTTCGTTTTTTTTGTTGTTGTTGTTTTTTTTATCGTGGCCAATTTGACAGGGAAAATAGGGTGTAGAGTTACAGATTTTTAATTTGCATTTCTTTGATTATCTTAAAATCAGTCATTTTGTGAGTTCATTATTTATACATATTCCTGCCTTGAAACGTTCACATCCTTTGCCCTTTTATATTATGATAATCATGCTTTTAGTAATTTGAAATACTTTTTAACATTAAAGGCATTAATATTTACCTGCTGTCTTGATCACAGGTTTTTAGTAAAAAATTCCTTCTAGGCATAGCCAAAATCTCTAAATATCATGGTATGGATTTTGTAAAGTGATGAATGACAACATTTGCAAATATTTCTGTATGTTCTTTGTTGACTATATGTTTTAAATACCAGCAGGCATCATCATTATCACTAAAATTATCATCGGAACTTCAACATTTACTTCAGGCATTCTGTTCTTTACTTTTTACTTAAGCTAAAGATTTCTTGCTGTTACTGTTGTATGCATTTTCACTAATGTGAGTAAAAACTGGGTCTCTTTGTGGAATACCCACAGTTGAGAAACAGGCAGCCGATGAGCTACTGTGCTTTTCTGTGGTAAGAAATAAATTAATATAATTTTTCTAGAGAACAAACTGAAAATTTAATGAATTCAAATGAAAGGAAAAGCAGTATTTCATGCTGCTTTGGAGCAACTGTGTGCTTTGGAGTCAGAAAGCACTTGCTTCTCATTTAGTAGCTGATGATGCATCCGATGGGCTACTTTTCCTTTAAGTTTCAGTTTCTTCATCTGTAAAATGGGATTTTTTTTTCAATCTTGCAGGATTTTCAAGATAATTAAGTAATAGGATGCAAACAAAGGGTTCAGGTCCAGTCCTGACACCTGGCAAATACCTCATAAGTGCCACCATTCTTGGGTCAATTGGATGTAATTTCATTGCTGTTTCCAATGTGATTCTGCTTTTCAAGCATTTTCTAAAATCTGTACCACCACCGGCCCTCTTAAATTCTGTTCTTTATAGAAGTAACTTTGCTCCTTTTATGGAACTATGATAAAATGATACAAAGAAAATCTAATTTTCTGATCATTCCAGTGACTGTTCTTCTGATAAGGAACTTGGAGAAAGTGATTACCCAATTAACATTAGAAACAGATATTGCCCTGATAAAATAATTAGTGCTTGCATGAGGAACATAAAAATACCCAAATTTATGGAGGAACTCAGATGTGGAATGGGTATAGGAAAGTTAATACAGGGTAAGAACCTACCTTCTAAAAAGAAGAATAACTATTCTCCGCTACATCAACTTTGAAATTTCCAAACAAAGTAAACTACTTTCTGGCTAGCTCACTTTCAGAATTTAGAAAATGGTAATAGGAGGCAAAATTTGGATCTTTCTGAAGAAACAAAAGTTGATTCTAAATTATACTTCAGTTCTAGGTAGATCTACGAATGCTGATTTAGTCTCATCCTTCAATTAACTCTTGTCTCGCCTCACCAGTCTCATTTCAGAGGCCTTATCTGACGCTTCCAAGTAGTTCCTTGACATCGACTCTGTCAAAACACCTTGCTTGACTCCAGTGCTTAACACCTTCTCAATCACTTACTTGTGTTACACCCACACACTGTCTTCTTTCCTATAGTGGGAGTTCCATGTTCACAGGCAACCTGCTTTACCACGACCTGAGTACCTAGTGCAGAACTGGGGACAGTCAGGCGCTCAATGCATCTACGCCATGCACATTTGTTGTATAAGATGTCTTCAAAGAAAAGATAACAGTTTGCATACATGATCTCCATTTGACTGCTGTGGTTTAGATCAAAATGTCCACCAAAATCTCATGTGTTCAAAGATGGAGCTTTTGGAAGGTGATGGATTACTGGGGTACTGTATGCATCAGTGGACTAAACCACAGATGAATCCAGAGCCGAATGCTCTGTGCTGTTAGAGTTACAGTCTGGACCTGGTTGGAAGAGGCAGGTCACTATAGGTGTGATTTTGGAAGGATATCACTCCTTCCCTGGCTCCTTCTCTGTCTCTGTCTGTCTGTCTGTCTGTGTCTCTCTCTCTCTCTCTGCTTCCTGGCCACCATGACAATGAGCACCTTTCCTCTACTGTGCCCTTCTGCCATCTGCCAAGCTGTTTCTGCGTCGGAGCCATCTAACCATGATCCGAACTTCTGAAACTGTGAGCCAGAATAAACCTTGCTTTCTTTTAAATTGCAGATTTTGGGTGTTGTGTCCCAGTGATGGGATTGTGACTGAGCCATTGACTTTCTTTTTTTCCACATTGGCTCCTCTTTGTATTTGAAATTTCTACAGACATGCTCAACTCAGCTCTCACTTAGTCTCTATTGACTCTTTCAAATGAGTCTCAGAGAAGCAAATGGAATCCTGGAGAATAATGTGTTTACACCCTTTCTCCTTACTCTATACTAGAATGTTCTCAGAAAATCGGTAAACCCACAGCTAAACTAGGGCACCTTCATGCCTTCAGTTGTTCAACAAAGATAAAACTAAAGATAGTAAAAAAAACAGTAGCAACAACCAAAACGCAAGTCAAATCTAGTCCCTCACCCCCTGACCTTTGTGAGTATTGAGGTTTTCTTTTGTTCTGCACCATTCAACTCCACACCACTGCACCTCGGGCAGAGCTCCTAGGAAGCTATGCACGTGGAAAACAGGAAAATGTTAATCATACACAGCATGATCACAAAACACGGAGAATATTTAAATTAAAAAGCGTGTTATGGTAAAAGATACCTCGTCATTAATCCCCCTCAAAATACTCCCCCTCTCCTCGAACACACCAATTCCATCGTTCTTGCCACTTTTTGAAGTAATTCCAGGAGTCCTCTTCCATAAGCGTGTTCAGTTGCACTTTGTGGCTATATCAATATCCTGAGTCAATTAAAAATATTTACCTTTCACGGTCATTTTGACTTCGGGGAAGAGTGGGAAATTGCACAGTGCCAGATCCCGTGAATAATATGGGTGAGCATAATGCTCACCATAATGCTTTGATGGGCCTGCCTTTCCATCGGACGGCACTCAGCAGCAGCGTTCAGTGTGGTTTGGGTCACACTCACAAAGATCTGAAAGAGGACTCCCATCACTGCCCCAGAAATTGCAAAGAGTGATGGGATAGTGTGTTCAAAGTGGAGGGCAGTATTTTGGAGGTGAATAATAGCAACGTATCTTTTATCATAATAATTTTTAAAATTTCAGCATTTGCTGTATATTTCAGTCATACCTCGTATGGTACGAGCACTGAAGCCTCTGCCTCCCGCAAGGAGCAGGCCACCCAGATCAGCTTTCTGGCACAGCATTCCAGGCGGTTTTTATTTCCTTTTCTTCCTATGTACTTGTTTATCTAAGTACAGAAATAGCAATGATGCATTTCAAAAGGAAACATTTGTTAATCTGTCACAAACATTTACTTTTCTAAAACAAACAAAATTTTTGTTATAGTAGGAAAGGAATGGTGGTTGTTGGTTTAATTCGCTGCTGTAAATCAGCACTTGCTGCAGCGCCTGACTCTATAATCACTGGTCTGAATTTATGAATGAATGAAAGCAAATGACATCACTCTGTTAAACAAGAAGCTGTTCTATATCGAGAATGTCCATTTGTTTGTGTATGCGGTTTCCTTAGGTAACATTTGCCTGTGTACAACCCTTGAGCAAATCTTCAAAACAAAGTACAGACTTCCTGTTCAGGGTGGTTTTTTTTAAAGCACTTTGGAGTCTTTCTGGTGAGCATATCAGGGTCTTCAGCCAACTTTATGGTGTTTAACTGAAAAGCCAAGTCAAGGATCAGCCCAGATCTTTTGCAGAAATAAGCAAAACCTTTAAATTTGTGTCCTGGTCAGAATATAGCAAAACGAAACACTGCTGTTTGAATTGTAGGGGAGAAGAATATTTCCCTTCTACACTTCTGGATTCTCTTCTGTGTCTCCTGTGATAAAACACAGATTAACCAGCAGAAAAGAAGCTTGCCATGGTGCTGCAGGCCTGTGATTCCAGCACACTGGGAAGCTCACATAGGAAGATCACAAATTCAAGCCCAGCCTGGGCAACTTAGACTGTGTCTCAAAAATTTTTAATAAGGATTACAGACGTAAATCACCTCAAGGGTTTTATATATATATATAAAACTCAGGACATGAATAACCCAGTCCGGTGCCTTAAAATTCACACTCAAATACCATATTTAGCTAAATATAAAGATAAAAGGGGTGTTGGAGATTCCCAAACATTTAGTCTTGCAGAGTGGCTTGGGTGTTGTCTACTTTAAAGTGGGTGCCCAGAACGAGGGGTCAGAACAAAATGACATCAGGCGTCTCTGCCATCATCTGTGCAGTCCCTTCTAAAAAGTGTTTAATCTGATTGCAAGGAACAATCAAACAAACCCAAATTACAGGGTGTCCTGGGCTGGACTCTCAGAAAATAAGCCAGAAAGTCCTGATTGCGGCACTCACCCAGAACTGCAGTAGAGTTTAGAAAAGATCAACTCATTTTCTATAGCCTCCTGTTTCCATTGTTTAGCTTCTGAAAGTGAGAGTGAGCTAACCAGGAAGTAAACTCCTGTGCCCTGGAAACTAAACTAATATAACAGCACAGCAGAGTCCCATTCGTTACTCAATTACAGGAACATCATCCCCTCGATTGCAGTTTGTTGATGTCATTACTGTAGGCCAGAAGCCAGGAGAATGCAAGTGTCTCTAGAATGCACTCTCCTGCACAAATGGACTAAAACCAGATTCACCCTGTGTAGCTGGAGTACCCCCCTTATTTTTATTCCTGATCACTAATCTCTCAACCACTTATTGCCTGACAAGATATTGGAATCTTGGAATTTTTTCTCTCTTCTTTCTGTCAACTCCATTAGGCAGAGAGGTTCTAGCCACAGAATGAAGGCAATTTGCACTGGAGGGAGTTTTGAGATGTGGTTCTTTCATAAGGAAAAGGAGACGCCCATGAGTTCTAAAGGAACTATGTATACCACCAAAAGTCTAAGGTGGAGAAAAAAACAGAGGCAGTCTTCTTTTGAGGCCTCTCATCCTACCATCTTGACACTCAGAATATGACCAAGGAAGAGTCGAGTTAATCATGGAGTTTGGTTGGCTGAATTGGGCTTAGATTATTTTATTAGCTAACTAGTCCAATCCATATTTATTAAATTCCTGCTGTATAAGAGAGTTCTAGAAGATACAGTTTTTGGTTTTAATCCTGATGGGAATGTGATGCTATTGAATGATTTAGAAGTGAATGATACTGCAGAATAGAGTACCTGGGAACATTCAGAAATTATCTCCATGCAGAAACATAGTATGCTATTCAGACTACTTTAGTGGGATATATTCTTAAATTTGAACATTATTTAGATCACAGGCTGTGAAGTGGGCTTTTGTTGTTGTTCTCTTTATTTTTACGGGAAATTTTAGACTCATAAATATGGAGGGGATTTTCTGCATCAGAAAGTTAAATATCACAAGATTTCTCTAATATGAGCAACCTAAAATATAATAAATGGATAATGTAGAAGAGAGATAATAAGAAACTAGAAAGGTACACTCTAGTATTATAGGCAGTTCAGTTAGATAGAAAGTAATATACAGTCAGAGAGGGGCTGGGCTCTCAAGGAATTCAGGGGAAGGTGGAGACCTCAGAATTTGTGCTGGAGGTGCATCTGAGGAAGGCCAGGCCTGGAGATTAAAACCACAGTGGCCAGACTGACACACTTCCCTGTAAAGGATGAGTGGAAACTTGGTATTATACTGTAATTGGTACCACCCAGTCCATTAAGCCCAGATGTGCATCGGACACTCACGTGGGTCATCAGAATACCACCTGGACCAATTCTTTCCCCAAAGTGTCCCTCTTTTGGAAGTCGCAGGTAAGCCCAGCTTCGTGATGTCATCCATATGCCCTGGCTGCATGCCCTGCTTCCCTATTGGATCAATATTAGCTAAGTGGCTGTACTTGTAATCTTATTCGTTCATTATACCCATCCCATGATTTTGCACCCACTTTGTGATGCCCTATAAAATATTCTCAGAGAAATGACCTTGGTGGCAACCCACCCAGGACCCCTCCTGTCTCTCAAAAGCTATTTCTCTTCCCCAATAAACCCTTTCTACTCTTAACCTCCTTTGTCCTTTGGAATTCATTCTTTAATTTCAGGAGACACAAACTTGGCACATCTGACATCTAGCAGATTGGGAGTTACATTTCTCCTATATCACTAGGAGATGGGAAAAGGGATGGAGAAGGATGAGGAGAGGAAAAGGATTGAAAATGATCAAAATATGTCATTTGCATGTACCAGTTTCCCAAAAGAAACATCACTGTTCTGTATTACAAACATGAACTAACAAAAAAATGGAATACTGTAGTGAATCCCCATGTACCCATTTCTCAGCTTCAACAATGGTCTGTATTTAAGCAAACACTTTCTGTCCACAAAACATACAGGCCCAACCAGTCCTCCATGAATAATGGAAATTGATATGGAGATTCCTCAAAAAGCTAAAACTAGAAATCCCACTCGACCCTGTTATTTCCCTTCTAGGCATCTTTCCAAAAGAGTTAAAGACATTATGTTTCAGTGATTCATGCACACCCATATTTATAGCGGCACAATTCATAATAGCTAAATTTTGGAAGCAGCCTATATATCCATCAACAGATGAAGGGATAAAGAAAGTGAGTATTTACACCCAATAGAATTCTACTATTTTGTAGGAAAATGGATGCACCTTGAGACCATAATGTTAAGTGAAATAAATCAGACACACAGGCTTAAATATCACATGGTTTCTCTTATAGGAAAAACCAAAATATAAATAAAGAGCAAAATAAAAGATAGATTATAGTGTAACATCGGGGGGGTGAACCCCACGCCACGCCACGCCACGCCACGCCACGCCATGCCGCTGCGCTGCCGAAACATGCAACCACCGGCAGTCCTAAAACCAGCATCAGATCTGCAGCTCCTTTTATTGGGTTTCTTCTCCCACTGCAGGCTCCAGGAATCTTATTGGCTCCCCAGCTGTGTTAGGTCCTCCCCTTGGACTTCTTCCTGTCATATGACCTTTTCCTGTTGTTTGGTAAGGATAGGATTATGGGTGAGGGGTTTAGGGACAAGTACTTTAGGTTTAAGGATTAAGTAAAGACAAAATGTGCAATTCTTATGCTGATCACACTCCCTGGGACCTTCCTGAGTTTAGAGCTTTTGTCTTTCTGATTGCTAGAAAACTGCCTCCAGCACCCCTTAGTAAGTGTCTCCATTAACTTTTAAGGAAGCTTAATGAGGCATTCATCCTATCTGTTCCCTGCCTAAGGCCCCCTGTCCCTATAATAGGGAGTAGGGAGATAGATGTTTCTCAAATAGGAAGGAGATCAAGAGGCAGAGGGAGAAGGAGAGAAGGGAAGAAAGGCGATAAAAAAGGGATTAAAATGTTATACACGCGTACCAACTTCCCACGAGGAATGTAAACAGTGTACCGTAAACATGTACTACTAATAAAAAAATGAAAAAAAATGAGCCAAATTCTAAACATCATTATTTCAGCCATAAATGAGTCAGTAAGTTTCTAAAACATAAAAATGCTTTTGTTTTTTATTTTAACTATAATACCATAATCATGTCTGATAATTACAATGATTCTTTAATATGGCCAAGTAATCCTATAGCTTCAACACTGTTAAAACTCTAGATACACCTTGTTAAACTGCTTTTTAGAAAGTCTAAACAAGTTTATATTCTCCAGCCATGTTTGAGACTGATTGTTTGCCAAATCTTTGGCAGAATTGAGCATTACTTTCTGCCGGTAAGGATGTGGAGGAGAAGGAACACTTATACACTGCCAACGGGAATGTAAATTAGTATAGCCACTATGGAAATCAGTAGGGAGGTTCCTCAAAACTCTAAAACTAACATATGATCCAGCTGTCCCTGTCCTGGGTGTTACTCTGAAGGAAATGAAGTCCGTGCACTAAAGAGGTACTTATGTGTCTGTTTATTGGGACACTATTCACAACAGTTAAGATCAGCCCAGGTGCCCATTAACAGATGAAAGGCTAAAGAAAACTATATGTACATATATAGATATATAGATATATAGATATAGATATAGATATAGATATAAAATTCTCCCATCAAGACCAAAATCTTAGAACTGGAGGACATCAGGTTAAATGAAACAAGCCAGATGTAGAAAGATTTCTGGGCATTTTTCAAGCCATATATGCATGTACATAAATGTGACAGTGAAACTCATTAATCTGTACAATTAATATGTGTTAATTATAATTTTAAAAAGTAAAAAATTTGGATATTATTTTTATTACTGTGACTAATAAATGAAAAAAGGATATCTGACTGATACTTGAATTTGCATTTATTTTATTACCAGTGTGCTGGGCATTTTCCCATAGCTTATGAATTATTTATACTTCCTCATTTATGCCCTGTTTGTTCTTGGCCTTTACATCTCTGCCGAGGGACCATCTGGCTTCTGTTTGAACATTTCTAGTACCAGAAACTTTAGTATTTCAGAGTCAGTCCTGTGTAAGGGTTGTAACGGTTAGAGAATGTCTTACATCAAACTAATGTCTTTCTGTTAAATTTAGTAACTTCTATTTAGTTCTTTGAAGGGGCCTAACCCAAAGTGTCTTTCTCATCAGCTGTCATCCTTTTAAATGTTTGGTGATGATGAGTGTCGTCCCATAATTTGCTGAGCAACATCCAAATTCCTTTACCTGCTCATTTACTGTAATTTCTAACCCCCTTATTACTTGACTGTCCCAGTCTAGGCACAGAGGACCTTAATGTTCCTAATTAAATGTCTTTCTGGCTCCTGACTTCTCTACCTCAGAAAGACCTGCAATACAAAAGGAACAATACTAATTCTCACCCAACTGCTCTACAAAAGAGTATAATTTAGTACTTTTAAACAATATTAAACTAGTCTCTAGTTATAAGTCCAACCTTAAGGTGGAATTAAACTTTTAGAATTAGAGACAGACCATTATAAATCATATCATTTCTTAATAAATATTATTTTGACATTCTACCACATTACAATCATACCACTGTAAAGTTTTCAAGTGTTTTACAAACCCAAGTCACAAATTTATGATGTGTGTAGGTTTTTGTGTTGGAATATGTCTGTTGCTACACTTTCCTGACCTTCACGGATTCCGCAGATATTTCTTCCTTGTGTAGGGCCAAATGATTTTCTAAAAGACCCTGAAGATTAGTTACAGAAAGCACCCTACGGATCATGCTGGCCCATCCTTCTTTGCCAGTTTTCTGGAGAAACAAGCTAGAGTTCAGGGAGGGTAGGAGATTTTCCCCGGACACACTGGCTAGGGGCCAGTTATGGAAGCAGAAGTCTTCTGGTCAGTCTCTTCTGAGTTATCTGTCAGCTTCTGAGGGAGACTGGTCACTGCAACATGGGGGCTCGGGACCCCGCTGACTCTCAGGTTTCCCAAGTCAAAGATATAACTGGTAAAGCAGTCTGCCCAAATGACCAAGATCAGACAACAAGGGAAAGGATCATACAAATATCACCTTTGGATACTAATTTTTAGGAATTTAGAAGATTTTGTTGTATGTTTTTTCTAACAATAGCCACAACTATAAGTCTTTAAGACGTGCTTGCCACCGTTAAACCACAGACCTGTGAAAAAGTAAACTATTGGTCTAAGTCATGAAAACTTAAAATTTTTTTTAACTTAGCAATAGATAAATGGAATAGGCTTTCTAAACTATCCCCAATTCTTGTCTTTTTATAAACTGTTTTCCAATGGATACAGATCATTATCAGAAATCCTAGTTAGTGAATGGTATATATATTCAATTCCCTAATGCAATTTTTTAAACCACTGACCCAAACCTATCGATTTTGTTTACATATGCTATTTTAAGTCTTGCCAAAATCCTTTAAGAAAGACACTACCATTCCCACTTTGCAGATGAAATATTCTGGATCAAAAGATAGGCATTCCCAGCAAGCACCGGGGTCAGACTCTGAGTCATGGACCTCTCACTTCAAATCTGGGGTCTTTCCACTTTCAAAGGTGGTGAAAAGGACAAGGCATTCACTCGATTTGAGAGAAGGCCAGGCTGTAGCAGAAACAAAGAATTGTAAGCAAAAGGGATTAGGGCCTGTCAGGTCTGTCTCTATTGATAAATGTCTAAAAGAATAATTCTCCAACAGTGTTACTGGGAGGATTAAACAGTAAAACACAGTAACTACAGTGCTGTCTATGGTAGGTGGTCTCCAGTCTAGCCTCCAAATAACACTTCCCGTTTCTGCACACAGCAAACCTGCTCACACACTGCAGTGGAGGCTATTCTCTGCCGTTGGCCTAATGACTTTTATTTATTTTTTCAGTTTCTAAAATTTGTTATGAAGGTATTTTCACAATTCTGGCCAGGTGTAAGTGATGTGTTTGGTTATTGTTGTGGGAATTAATAAATTGGCAATGCCTATGACAGTACTACTCTGCTCAGTATCCTCCATGTGAGCACAAAATGCTTCTCGGCCCCTTTAAAACATAACAAGACAAATATAGATATATGAATTTATAGATGACAAATTTGCAGAAGTCTAATTCCAGAAATGACATTGAGCAAGTATTGAGATCAACTGAGAAAAATTTAAATGTGACTTAGTTTTTATGTGAAGAATGCAGGGAAAATCAGTCTGAGACTTCCAAGACCAGACTTGACAGCGGACTTGCAATTCCAGTTCCCCTGTCTTAAAATGATCCTCCTGGAATGCTCGAGAATGCCGTGTGACTTGGTCACTTCTCTTGTCACTAAGACAAAATACCTGATACTCGCAACTTGAAGGACTTGAAGGACGAGTGGATTATTTTGGCTTACATTTCAGGCCAGGCCTGCTGATTCCAAAGCAGGATGGCATGGTGGAGAAATGCTGCTCACAGCATGGCAGACAGGAAGCAGAGAAAGAAGGGAGGAGCCAGGGAGGGAGCTGGCATGGACTTCCAGGCCACACTTCTCCATCTCCTGTGGCCAGTGCCGACCCAATACGGAGTCAGCTGAATTGCCCTATAATCCTGTCACCTTCCCAAAGCCCCACATACGAGCAAAAGAGGCTCTTGGGGACATCTAGATATAAACCATAACACCATGCCATGAGGAAGCCCACGTGAGCCACATGGGGAAACCAAGGCACTCCGGCCAGCAGCTTCAGCTGACCCTAGAGCCAAGTCTTCCTGCCAGCTTCAGGCAGCCACATAGGTGACTCCAGGTGAGACTGGTGGCCAACACTCAGGGTTGTGAGAAATCGATTTAACTGGCTATGCTTTGAGGAGGTTTACTATGCGGAAGTAGGTACTAATGCTCAATAAACATTGTATTTATATTACCATCATTCAGAAGACTGTATAGAGGCTAAGGGTACTAATTTGGATGAAATAGCCAAAAGAAACTGCTTTGCAACATGGAAATTGGGAACAAGGGTGGGATGATGAGAAAAGTTCTCTTCGATCCTTCATGGATTTCCAGTTTTAAAATGTAAAAAAAGAGTTTGAATTAATTCCAACTTGGAAAACCACTAACACTGTGATGGTTAAATTCCTCAAAATGAAATCTCATTCCTCAATCGTTTATTTCTAGTTAATCTGGACTCACACCTCCATCAAATGGCTTTTAAATACACACCCTGTCACAGCCTTGCTGTTTTCCCTAACTTGCAATTTTGAGCATTTTGTGGTCTGAATTTCTTTAGATTTTGTATTTCTCAGATCTACAGGTCTGAACCGCCTGTGGGACAGGCAAACACCCTCTTTTTAGAAATATAGACATTCCAACACCCTGCCACACTCACATGTCTGGAATTTTAATTTTCCTCATCTATTTTACACTTGATCTTAGCCAAAAGGCTGAGAAGCGAGTCCGCATCTATTTTAAACAAAAGAAAATGATTTGTTTATCTTCCTCCATGCAGCACTTCCCTCCTTGGGAGAACTTTGCTTTTTTTTTTTTCCTCTCCCAATAATAACATCTTGTTTCTCTAAGGAAAGATTGAAAAGGAAGGACTCATGCTTGCAAATAAGAATTCACCTACTAACAATTACAACGTCAACATATAAATAAAAAAAAATAACGTCAACATATGCATTTTGAAGGTGACACAGTTCAACCTATAACACTAAGCCTCTGGTGAGAAAACTGGAACCCAAAACAACATGTCCCCCCAGAATCCCCCAAGTCCCACACACATATCGCACTTGTCGCTCTGGAGGTGGGGTGAAGGGGCCGGATGGAGTAAGCATATGGGAACAAACCTGTGAGGGCAGCTGGGAGATCACCCCAACTAGAGGTTAATTCTCCAATAGGATGGCCACTAGCCAAATGTGACTAATTAACTTTAAATTTAAACTAATTAAAATGAAATAAAAGTAAACATTCAGCACACAAGCCACTTTCCAAGTATTCATTTGCCCCCTGTGACTTGTGGCTACCTTATTAGAAAGTACAGAGACAGAGGACATCTTATCAGGACATCAGGATATCCAGTATTGGCCTGCGTCTTCTGCAAGTGACTCACGCGAACAGAGACATCTAGTAATCTATGTCCATTGAGGATGGCTTGTCACTGGGGTGTGCCTCAGTGGATACAAGCTACATTTCCGTGGAAAATGAGGTCTTCTTTATCTTTGCTTTTGCTACAGAGAATGGAGATAGTCACAGAGTGTTCACTGCAGTACAAAGTACCATCCTGACTTCCAACAGGGAAAGTGGCACAGGGATAGCCCTGTTGGCTCCAAGAAGACTGGGTGTGGCCCTCACTGCCCAGGGTTACCCTTAACAAAGAGTGAGCTGTAAAACTTCCCTGCGACCGGCTTCTAGAGGTCAGTGACTTGAGTCATTATAAATTCTCTGGCACACTTATTTTCAGATGGATACGAATTTGTTTGGCGCCGTCTTTGGTATTTGGCAATACAGACAGCTCTTAACAGGCAGGAGATAGCATTGGTTTCTAGACCACAGAATTAAATACTTGCTAAAGAAACCTTTTTGAATGTTGTTTAGAAGGTAAGAATGTTTTCTTATTTCTTTGTGGGGAAGGACGTGATTTCCAAAAAATTTTATTTTCTTAGCTTAAACATACTTTTTTTAATTGAATTTTTTTCTTGAGATAATTGTAGATTTGTATGCAGTTGTAAGAAATAACAAAGAAATTCTAGTTTAAACATATTTTTCAGTGTTTGGGGTGTTGATCTTTTCATCATTAAGTGATGAAATTATTTTCCTCTGACTCTTGATGTTCTGTATATTGATTGTACAGACAATCTGGTGCATTTTTTGCCCTCTTTACTCCTCATTTTTTCATATTTAAAACGAAAAAATTGTTCTAATTTAGTCCCAAGGTTTCATCCAGTTCTGACACTCTTCTAGAATCCAAAATTAGGGTTTCTGACAAACCATGGCCACCAGTATTACAGCCCACAAGCTAAGAAGAGTTTTTAGATGTTTTGAATGGCCAAAAAAAATCTAAAGAACAGTAACTTTTTGTGACATGTAAGAATTAACCACAATTCTAATTCAGTGTCCATAATAAAGTTTTACTGAAACACAGCCACACTTCCTGTTATTTATGGCTGTTTCAAGTAGCTACAACAGAGACTATCTGTCTCAAATAGCTTCAAATATTTACTATTTGGCCATTTACAAAAAAAAAAAAAATTGCTGGCTCCTTTTGTTTTTGTTTTTTTTTTTTTTGCTGGCTCCTTTTTTAAGCCATTCACATCTTTTACCCCTGGAATGCCACTTGTAGGAATTTATACTAACAGGAAAGCAAAAATGTTCACTCTTGGGAATTCATTATGTAAATATCAACTTGGAAAAGTATGCAGACCATAGTGCATAAGAGATTTAATGATGTAGAAAATGGTTACACTGTATGTTCAGTGGAAAATACAGATCAAACACACACACACACACACACACACACACACACACACACACCCCATGCTAATGACACCATTTTGTGAAGGGAGAAACCAAACCTCTCCACACACTTATATACCTAGAAAAAGACACCAGACAATGTCTGTGCATATGAGGGAGGGGGGAGGTGCATGTGATGGTTTTCATTTATCTCTACTGCATTCCATCTTCCAGTGCTTCTAAAATGAACAAATTTATTTTACTTCTGTAAAAACTTAAAATGTTATGCTGAATTGTTTACTTTCTACTTCTGAGTTGTTACTTATAGATGCCCTTATAGAAAATTAGTGTATTTCCTTGTAGCTGGGCAAAAATTATCAGAATACATAGTAGGAACATTAGAGTGCCTTTAATTGTGCAGTTGTGGCTGCCTTGATGTCCTGAATCAAATCAGAATGTTTACTTTCACGGTCATTTTGACTTTGGGAAGGAGCCAGAAGTCACATATGCTAAATCCAGTGAATAAGGTGGATGAGGACACATCGTAATGTTTTATTTGATAGAAATTGCTGTAAATGTTTGATCAATGAGGTGTGATCAAAACATATGACTAAATAAAAATAAAAAATGAATGTGAATGTTTAAATAAAATATTTATTACAGTAAAAGGCACAGTGCCATTATTCACCCTCAAAATATTCAAAATTCTCCCTCGTTTCGAAAACATTTATCCCATCATTCTTGGCATGTGTCTCTTACTATAATTAGGTTTTTTTTTAAATTTAAACTTTCATCATATTTTTTTATCACTCCTTGTACATAAAGAACTCAAAATATTTAGCACCAAAAAAATAGGCAAATCCATAAAATGGGCAGATTAATTAAACAGATACTTGTCAAAAAAGGAATACAAATGGCCAATAAGTATATGAAAATATGTTCAATATCTTTAGCTATCAGGAAACTACAAACTAAAAGTACATTGAGATTTTACCAGGTATAGTATAGCACAGTGTAATCGCAGCACTTGGGAGGCTGAGGCAAGAAGATGGCTGCGTTCGAGCCCAGCCCGGGCTACATGTGAATTCAGTGACGGCCTGAACTACAGAGTAAGACAGTGTCTCAAACAAATAAATAAATAAATGAAAGTACACTGAAATTTCATCTCACCCCAGTAGAAATGATTATCATCAAGACTACAAAAAGCAATAAATGCTGCCAAGGATGAGGGGGGAAAAAAACCTCTTCTACACTGCTGATGGGAATGTAAATTAGTGCAGTCACTATGGAAATCAGTATGAAGGGCCTCAAAAAACTAAAAATAGAGCTGCCGTTGGATCTGGTTCTACTACTGCTCCTTGGTATACACCCAAAGAATGAAAGTCAGCTTGCCCATGTTTATGGTGGCACAATTCACAATAGCCGAGGCATGGAACCAGGCTAGGTGCCCATCAACAGAAGAAAGGATGACAAAATATGGTGTATATGCACAATGGAGTCTATTCAGTAATAAAAAGGAATAAAATTATGTCATTTGCGGAAAAATAGATGGAACTGGAGATGATCGTCTTGTGCAAAATAAGCCAGATTTAGAAAGACAAGTATTACATGGTCTTCTTAATATGTGAAATCTAAAAAAGCACACATGAAAGTAGAAGAGACCATCACACAAGAGGAAGGGAATAGAGGGAAATGGGTAAGGAGCGTAAGAGAGGGTAATGGAGGGACTGAGATGATCAAAGTAGATTCACGCTCTGAAACCTGATATCTGTGAAATAAACAGGCACTAAGAAAAGTAACAAATTTTTAAAGTGCCAAAATTATAAGAATATTATGTTAGAAGCACTTACATGTAAAAATAAAACTGTATGAGAGTACAGATTTAAAAGACACACAACAGATTTGTGACAGCACTGACTTTGGATAGGGTAGAAGAGAATGAAGACTGGGGAAAAGTAAACAGAGGATTATAATTTTAACCATATAGTTCACTTCCAAGACATATAACTTAAATACGTATGGAAAAAACATGAAGTTTTGTTTTGGTTAAGTGTCTGCTTGTATAGTTATACTATTTACTTATATTTTACATGATTCGGAATTTTTTCCTTCATGCTACTCTTACAGTCCAAGGAAGTAAAAATGGGTCAGGTTCGCAGACTATGACAGTAGAAAAGTTAGGAGGATCTGTGAAAGTAGAGAGCACTAAGCAATCCACACAAGTTCCCACGACTCTCTTGAGTTCTTACCCTTGAGGGTATTCTCTGGAGGCCTTATCTCTAGACCTTACCACCCCGGAATCATAGTCATATGATTACTTTGGTTTTACATCACGGTTAGAATCAGAGACACTAAGTTAGTAGTACCTTAAAGGTCAATGACATGTAAGATGACACTCTTTACCACACTTTAACAGAAGTACAGAAGAGAAGAGGGCGGTACAGAAGACGAGAGGGTGCTTCATGGCAAAATATAAAGGCTGTATCTCAGAGTAAAACATAGATATTAATATACAGATACAGATATAGATGGCTGAGAGGTTAAAAGCATAAGTCTTAGAGTCAGAATGCCTGCTTTGAATCCAAATTACGACATTAATTCTTCATGAGATTTTAAGAAGTCATTTAGTGTTTTTCTTAGTAATTCAATTATTTTAGTTATTAGCTTTCCGTTACTTTAGTTTCCTCATCTGTAAAATAAAAATAATGGTATTTTACCTCACAGAGTAATTATACTGGTTAAATGGGTCAATATACATAAAGCGCAAAACAAACAGAAATAATGTTGGCAGTTCATACATACCTTCAATACGTTCATTAAACAGGCAGCTAAATAACAGCATGATATTCCCCAAATGTCACACTCTTAGTAGGTTCCCAGTAATACTGATGATAATGAACACTAAACAACCTAAATTTGGACATAAAATCTATCAAGGCCCAACAAAAATTATTACTCAAACCAGCAGATTGTTTTATGTCTACTTTTGCACATTAAGGCCTCTTCGTTCTTGGCATTTCGCGTACCATGTCATTCGCCTGTGACCTCTGCCCCCCTAAATACCATCAGGAAAAACACTTTCTGAGCTCTGGTTTCCAGGAGGCGTACAATTCTGCACGGATAAAGGAGTCGCTACCAATTTAGACAAGAACAAAATGGTAGAGACTTCATAAAGTTGAACTTTTCCATTTAGCCTTCTCAACTCTGAACTGAACCATCCCAACTACTTTAATCCCGTTTTATAGATGTCGTCTACTCCCTTTGTCTTTTCTTTCTCCCTAATTTCTCATATCTACTTTTAAATGAGGAGAGTTCCACGCTGGATAGAAGCAACAACTACTTTCTGGTTCGAGTCATACACAGTCCTACCATTACAGACCAAACCAGGCCACCCTACAAAATAAGAATGCTACTACTGTAGTCACAAAGCTTTAGCCTCTGAGGCACCAGATTTTCAGCACTAGAAATTGTGATTTCATACTCGTTTGTCCACAGGTGTATGATTAGTTTATAGTAGCCTTATGCTACAGATAATTGAAATCTACCTCACACAAATTAAGAGTCTTTGAAGTAAAATACTAGAAATACATGGTAGTAATTCTGTATGCTTATTTTGACTCACATAACCATGATTTCTCTACATTTTTAACTTTCTGTGGATTTTTTGAAAGCAACACAGAATAAATGTGATGAGAAGATTCTAAAATTGAAAAATAAAAGTAAAAAATGTCCTATATCTTAACATTTTAAAATAGGTACTTTGATTCTATTCACATTCAACTTCTTGGCCAGAAGTAAGAGAATCAAAGACAATTCAGAGTTTCATCAGAAGCACTACCACCCTGCTTATCTTGAAAAACTTAAGACTGTAGTTTATAACTATAATAAGAAGCTCAGTGAGCTAAAGTGTGCATGTGCAACTTTGGGGGACCTGAAAGCCAGTTCTATCTCCTGATGTTTCACACATGTTTTCCTCTCAGGTTTTAATTAGAAAGGTTCTTCCTTCTAGACTATACACTTATTTCTTGTGACATTTTTATATCCAGCCCTCCTCAGTAATGAGTAATAGGCTACAAAAATAAATGAGCAATTAAAGAGAAGGAAGTAATTAGCTTTTATTAGAGCACATTCAGATGATTAGACTCCTTGGTTGTGCATCTTACTGAGGTGTGGCTTGCTCTACCTATTTTTAGCAACTATAAAATGAACACGTCTTCCTACATTGCCACAGCCTGTGCATTCTTAGACCTTACTGGCACCTAAAGTATTTTCCATGAGGCGATAAGGACTTACATAGGGAAAGAATAGCAATGCAGTCGGAAGTTCTCGGGATACATCGGAACACAAGGGCTTGTTCATGTGTTTTCCTTCACATAGCTAGCTGTGTGATCAGAATATAGATGTAGATGTTGATAGAGTCAGCTCCCTCCATTGTGTGCTCTGGTTCTGGGTCCAAACTTTACTGTGCAAATGACAAGCACTGACAGGGCTGCAGTCTCCCTTATGGCATCTGAAGCTGAGTACATACTTAGAAAATAATCACTCGTGCTCCAAACTCTGACAGCAATGGTCCTAAACTTCCAGTTAAGGCTACTAATTCTCAATTCCCAAATTTAAACGCAGGCGAAAAACACTGTCCCATTTGAACGCCTCTTTTTGAGAACTTCACATTGATTTCCCGTGGACTGACTTTTCTTTTGATGGCATTAAAACGTCCTTTTCGAAAGAGAACTTTGCTTACAAACACATATGTCAAGGGCTCTTATCAGACTTGAAATAAAGGAAACCTGTTACGAATGTCAAGCATGGAACAAAGGTTACAGGAAGCACTGAGCGATAGGGAGCACTTAATTATCACACCAGGCCCTAAGGCATAATTGCACGGTGGTGACTAACAGGGAGTGGGCTAGCTCTGCTGCAGGCACACCGGGGATCCCTGTTACCATGAGGGAGCTCCCAGGCATGACAGCCCTCTGGCTTGGCCCATGCCGCAAGGCCCCCTTTCCTGGTCATTAGCTCCAGGCAGCAACACAACCCTCAGGTTCAGGGAGAGGTGGGCTGGAAGGGCCTAGTTGCTAAGGTCAGGAGGAGCACCTGGGTCTATACTGGGGACGTCACTCAAGCGGTCATCTTGGTGAGCCCTCACTCAGGTCAGGGCATTAGTTTCAGGAACCTCAGAAAGAATG
>PVJO010004319.1:67025-82895 GCA_004026905.1 Hystrix cristata
GAATGTGCAAACAGAACAAGAAAGAAGAGAGAACAAAGAAGAAGACAAGGACCAATCATGGACTGCCCCACTGCCTTAAGGAACCAACCACACGCTGCCACAATATCCCATCCCATCCCGTACTCTGTCCGTACCCCTTCCCCATAAAAACCCTTCGCTTCTGTAGTTCGGGGCCTTTACCGCTGTCTCCTGTGTGGGATATGTATTGGCCCAGAGCTCTGTTTTAACAATAGCTTGTTGCTTTTGCATCGAATCTGGTCTCTTGTCGTTCTTGGGCGCCGTTCTCCCATGTCCCGGGTAAGTTGGTGAGGTTTTCAGCCTTAACAAATGAATATTGTATAGCAAGAGGGCAGACACCACCAGGGAGAGGCAGAGAGCCTGCGCCGGCCATGGGTGAGACAGTCCAAAGCTCCTGCGGGGCTCCCCAGTGACCCTCCCCAAGCTCAGCTGGATTGCAGGGGGCCCCCCACACCCCTGGCAGCAGGCTCCTAGAGGCTAGTGCCAGGGCTATCAACGAGGGCCCCCGAGTTTCCCTGAGAACTATGTGGGGCGAGGTCAATTTGATCTCCACTACAGAAGCCCTGTACACACACACACACACACACACACACACACACACACACACACACACCAGTCCTATGTAGGCACCGAGAATGGAAACAATCTGATCTGAAACCGACATGTGGGGGATGGCATCATTAGAAAAGGCTGACCAAGGCAGCGCTGCGGACAGCTCAGATGGCTTCTCATCTGACTTCTTCATTAACACCTGACTGTTACTGAAATACTCACTCTCCTGGTAGAGAAAACAAAGTGAAAACGAAAATAATTTGTCTGTTGTGGGCAGGATGCCATTTTGGTCCTAGCGATTCTTTGGCTGGAGATGAGACAATTGTTTTAAGTTACAATTTCTCTCTTCTTTGTTCCCTACAAGAGAACACTTCTCCACCTGAAATCCATAGCCAAACAAAGTCTTTTCAAGGTGGTTTTATAATAGATACAGAGCAAATGGAAAGTTGGGCTTTCCTATATAGCCATAGTTTTTAAAAATATGAGCATGGTTAAATAAACCAAAACTAAAATGTTGAGCGTCAGAGAGAAGTTAAGAAAAACTACCTCCACTTCATCCTCTTCAGATAGCCCCACTGATATACAACTCCTGAAATCTGTACTCTGGGCCTAATGTCTGGAGGGAAAGTGTGTAAATTGCTAAAATGGAAAAGAAAACCTTGGGCTGGGGATTTAGCTCAATGGTTCATGCCTTGCAAGCACTAAGACCCTGAGTTTGATCCCCAGCACCAAAAAAAAAAAAAAAAATAAGGAGAAGAAAAGAAGACCTGGTGAAGACCCACCAAGCCACTGTCGTTAGAGCTGAAATTGTATTTTCAACCAAGGAAGACAAGATATTTTTCATTCCATTTTTTTCTTGTAATTTGTAAGTGTATAGTTCCAACAATTTTATTTTAAATCAAAGCAAATATCTACGTAATACTTTAGATAATGCTTTGTAGTTTATAAAGCACGCAAAACCTAGATCACCTCATTTAATCTTTATAACAACTGTAACCTTTACAACTACTTTACATCCGAGGCCACCAAGCTCAAAGTGTCCTAGGTGGGACTTAAATCAGAGTTCAGATTCTAAACCCAAAGTTCTTTCTGCTATGCTTATTACTCCTCAGCCTTGGTCATTTTCCTAAGTATATTAGTTTCAGACGATGACAGCATGATATTCCCCAAATGTCATGCTCTTAGTAGGCACCCAGTAATATTGATGATAATGAACACTAAACAACCTAAACTTGGACATAAAATCTATCAAGGCCCAACAAGGGCCATTAAGCCCTGAAATCAGGGCCCAATTACTGTTAAGACCAAAACATGCAGTGGTTATTGGGGCCTTTACCCAAGTTCTCATTAATTCACTTCCATACACATTAATTAAACTCGGTAATTATGACACAGAGGCTCGCTGTGCATTGGGAAAACTGGGAGTTACAGTAACTCCATGCTCTGGAAACCAACTACTGAGGCTCAAATCCCAGGCTGCCACTTCCTACAAGTGTGCTGCTGGACAGCTTTCTGGGCCTACATTTTCCAGTCTGTATACAGGAACTAGTAACATCACACACCTCGTGGGGTTGTTAGGGGAAGTAAACGATGTGATTCACATCAAGCACTTAGAACACTGACTGAGACTTAGCAAGAACCAAATAAATTCTGGTTAGTGTTACCTGGAAGAACAGAGGTCTGTGGTGATCTTAATCATAACTGTTTTGAACGCGTAAACAACTGCGTCCCCTGAGGGAAGCCAGTAAGTGCTGTGGAACAGGTATTACCCAGGTGTTGTGGTTCTGTCTAGGAAGGGAGAAACCCAAGAGGGGCTGTCCGAGAAGGCCTCTGAGAGGTGGAGGATTTTAGAGGGTAGAATGAGTAGAGGCAACAAACATTAGTACTTCATTTATGGTTGTTCAGAGTAATGGCGACCACTGGTGCCAAGCTTCACATGTGGAACGTAGGAAATGGAAGGGCGTCCAGACCTCCCGGCTCCACTTCCCAGGTGAGGACCTGACCTGAGCAGCCACTGTGGGGTGACATGGTCAGGCTTTCAGAAGATGAGCACAGAGTTCCTGCAGAGGGGACTAACCCTGCTAGGCACAATCTGACCTCCCCTTCAGTTCTTTGTTTCTGTTTGTTTTTCTTTGCTGCTGTTTTTGTTTTTGTTGTTGTTGTTGTTGTTTCAGGCAGGATCTCTCTGTGTAGTTCAGGTTGGACTTGAACTCACTATGGAACCCAGGCTGGCCTCAAACTCTCAGTGATCCTCCTGCCTCAACCTCCCTAGTGCTGGAATTACAAGCATAAGCTAGCACATCTGGCTTCCCCCTCAGTTCTGACCTGCTCTGTGACCTACCTGAGTCAGCCCCTCAAGGACATTCTGCTCTTCCCTTCCTTCCTTCCACCACTCCCATATTATTCTACCTAATAATGTTTTCTTAAAGGGTGATGAGGACACGTAGAATCATGCTGTGAAAACACAAAATGCCCTGTGACTTAGTGATGACTAAACAAGAAATAAAAATCAATCCAACAAAGCATAACTATATCTTAATCTTCATTCAAACTAGCTTGCTCAGTGATTTCAGACACGTTAATTTAATCATACCTCAGACCCTCGGGCCTGATACAGTACTGCCGCCGTTTTATAGAGGCGTAAACTGTGACGTAGAAGCAATTTTCCTGATAGAAGCCCATGAGTCAGCAGCAGAGCTGGTGAGAGGCCTCCAAGACCTGGTCTCTGCCTGGATTGCAGCCCAAAGGTAGCTTCCACTCCCTGTCGACTGAGACCTTCCTCTGTGGCACTTGCTAGTGGCTCCAGAGCCTGCGCTCTGGGGGTTCAGAATAAGCTACCCAAAAAGCTCAATAGCCCCGTGTTCACAGCGTGGACAAGTCCTCTAGCTCTGGTGGTAATGACCATCCTCAAAATATCGCAAAGCAAATATGTGTGGGTATGTGTGTGCAAATAAATATGTATAAAACTATACATATATACATATTTATAATGTGTATTTTAAATATATAAAGAATCCTTAAAACTCAGCAAAAGAAGACCACTGAATAAAAAAATGGGCAAAAGATTTGAACAGATATTTCTCAAAAGAAGAAGTACATAAATGACAAAATAAAAGTAAAAAGACCTCCAGAATCATTAATCATCAGAGAAATGCAAACTACAATCACAACAATATGACATTTCACATTCCTTAGAGTGGCTGAAATTTAAAAAAAAAAAAAAAGAGATAGTACAAATGGTCCTTGACTTAACTATGGCTTGACTTATGATTTTTTTTTTTAACTTCACCAGCAATAAGCATTCAGTGGAAATCACACATCCACTCTGTTTTTCACTTTCGGTAGAGTTGATAAATTACCTGAAATATTCAACACTTTATTATAAAGTAGTTTAGATAATTTTGCCTAAATGTAGGCTAATATAAATGTTCTGTGTACATTTAAATTAGTCTTGCCTAAGATATGATGATTAAATGTATTAATGCATTTATTTATTTAGCAGTACTGGGGATTAAAGTCAGGGTGTCACACATGTTAGGAAAGCATTCTACCACTGAGCTATATCCCCATCCTTTTGATTTTTTGCTTTGAGACAGGGTCTTACCAAGTGACGGATGGCCTCTAACTTGCAGTCCTCCTACTTCACTCTCCCAAGTAGCTCAGATTACAGGTGATTTTTTTATTTACAATAGTTGCACTTTACAGTGGATTTATCAGGATATAATCCCATTGTAAATTTGGTGGGCGGGGGGCAGGGGTTGAGACAGGGTTTCTCTATGTAGTTCAGGCTGGCCTTGAACTCACAACGTAGCCCGAATTGGTCTTGAACTCGCAGCGACCCCCTTGCCCCAGCCTCCCGAGTGCCGGGATCACAGGAGTGCACCAACACATCTAGCATAACCCCATCATAATTCGAGGAGCATCTGCTTTAGTCATTGCCAGGCTTGCAGAGGAACTAGAAGTTTCATACATTGCTAGCGGAAGTGCAATAGGATACAGCTGCTGGAGAGAACAAGTTGATGGTTTCTTATAAAGTACCACATGAAGGCCGGGGGTGTAACGCAGTGGTATAGCACCTGCCTAGCATGCACATGGCCTGGGTTTGCCCCCAGAACAGAAAGAAAGAAAGAAAGAAAGAAAGAAAGAAAGAAAGAAAGAAAGAGGAAGGAGGGAAGGAAGAAAGAGAGAGAAAGTAAAGTATCATACAATGCAGGAATTCCATTCATAGGTATTTATCTGAAAGAAATGACATGTTGTACGAAACATGTTAGAATGAAATACCCGACATAACTAGCTCACAGACAGAAGGTTGCGGAATCTGTTTGTTTTCTGCAGTGCCAAGGATGGAAACCAGGCTCTCATGCACGCTAGGCAAGCTCTGTACCACTGAGCTACACCCACACCTAAGAGAAAAAGTTTATTTTGTCTCCCAGTTTTAGAGGTTTGAGGTCAGCAGCCCTATTTCCTTTGGGCCCTGGACAGGACAGCACTCCAAGCCAGGAATGCACCAAAAAACAAATGCTCATCTCATGAGCCAAGAAACAAAGCCAGACAGGAAGGGAGGAGAGACCAGGGTCCCACATTCCCTTAAGGAAACAGCCACAAATGACCTCAGAACCTGCTGTAAAGTTTCGCCTCCTAAGAGTTCCACCACCTCTCCCAGCATCATCCCGGGGAGCACACCTTGGTACAGGGACTTTGGGGATGCATGTACTCAAACCATGTCACTCATATACAAATGTTCACAGCAGTTGTATACTATAGTAGGCAGCCTCTACCTGCCTAGAACCCATCTTAATGGATTTGAATGATCCCCACTGCTTAGAATTCATATATTTGCAAAATATCTTTCTCTTCGGTATGGGCAGAACTTGGTGACCTCTTCTAACAAATAATACAACAAAAGTGATGAGCTGTAACTCCTAAGATTAAGTTACAGAAGACTAGGATTTTCATATTGTGTTCTCTCTCTCTCTCTCTCTCTCTCTCTCTCTCTCTCTCTCTCTCTCTGTCTCTCTCTGGCTTTGATGGAGCTACTGGCTATACTGTGAGCATCCCTATGGAGAGGCCCACATGACAAGGAACTTAGTGATGCCTCCGGCCAACAGCCAGGAAGAAAACTGCAGCCCTCATTCCAGTAGACAACAAGAAACCATCTCTTGCCAACAACCACAAGCACTGGAGTGAGCGGTCCAGCCCGCACTTCGCTTGCAGCTTTGTGAGAAACCATGAAGCAGAAGCGTCCAGCTAAACTGCACCCAAGCTTCTTGCACCAAAAGTGTGAGACAATAAATTTTTGTTTCAAATCACTAAGTTTTGTGGTAATTTGTTATGCAGCCTTTCAAACTAATGCATATTCACAGTAGTCCAAAACTGAAAACAGCAAGAGAACATTGAACATACTATGCTATACTCATTCGGTAGACTGCTACCCAGCAATAAAAAAAAAAAAAGATGAACTTCTAATACAGACAACAGCATGAATCAATCTAAAATCATTAGACAAACAAGAGAACAGTAGTCTGATTCCATTTATATAAGAGTCTAGAAAAGGCAAAACATATCTAAATTGACAGAGAACAGATTAGTGGTTGTCCAGGCTAGGAGCTGGGAGCTGACCATAAAAGAGTAAAAGAATTTTCTAGGGGAGACGGAAATGTTCTACATATGCTGTATCTTTGTCTTAACACACTGAACTATGCACTTAAAACAGGTATATTTGATCATGTGCAAGGTAAGTCTTAATCAAATTGATTTACAAAGTTAAAACACATAAATCCCCAGGCAAATATTAGGTATATGTGTAGGGCAGTGTCTCAGTTACTTTTCTAGAGAATGTTTAATACAGGACAAGTACAAGTTACAACATCTACACACACAGGCCAAATACAGGAAGAGTGCAGACTATGTACACACTGGAGACCTGAAAGAGCTAATCAAGGGCTGGGAGCCCACAGCGGTGTCTGGTATACGTCCTTGTCTGCACTAAAAGGCTGAAGAATCTATACTGGAACCAAGATGCAATCCTCGCAGTGGAGATGAAGACCAGAGCTCTCCTGAAGCGAATAGCAGCCATCCCCGATGGCACCAAGGCCCCGAGCTCCTTCTGAGACAAGAACAGCCAAGTTCCCTTCTGGAGAACCAGCCTCAATAGAGCTTCTCCTGGGAAAAGCCAGCCACTACTTTCTGCTGTCATTCTTCTTTACATTGGGTTGGCAATAACCTTCAGATGGATCCTCTACACCCAGAACCACACCAACTCAGTCCAGCTGGGCGTTCCTGCTCAAGCTGACCACAATAATAAGTCCACCACAGACAGTGAATGTTAAGAAGCTGTAAGAAACAGACAGGTTCTCAGCAAAACATAAATTATAAGTAGCAGCTACTGGCCCAAAAGAAGTGGAAAGCCAAAATATACAGTGACCCTCTTATAGATTGGAAAGATGATTAAAGAACTACCAAAGGGTACTTGGAAGGTATTTAACTTCAAGACCTTCAGTTTGTTAATCAGTAAAATGAAAATAAAGTAACACCTTATGGAACTTTTGTGAGAATTAAAGAAACGTGTTTAATGTAATACTTGGAACACAGAGTGTGTTCAACACTAGTTTCTCTGATACGCGGGGGTTTTAAACCCTATTGATAGTTTTACTTCTCTATTCAGATCAGCAAAAGACTATTTAATTCAGTCAATAAACATTGAGTTCCTCCTTATCTGACTTTTTGCAAGGAGATTCCCTAATGTCTCAGGACACGAGTCTTTGATGTGTGTGTGTGTGTGTGTGTGTGTGTGTGTGTGTGTGTGTGTGTGTGTTTTCTGAATCTAATTATAGAGAAAAAAGAGAAAACATAACCAAAAGCAGGAAGCAAGAGGCTAAATCTTTAGGAAGGATAAAAACCACAAAACTGCACAGGGAGGAGAGTCATATTCTACAAAACTCTCAGGCATGCTAACTACCTAGCCCCTCAGTGAGCTCTAAACTAGGAAGATACATCCAATTCGCTACTAGAGGCTGCTGTGGTTTCTGAAGTCTGAGCCACTCTCCTGCACGGCTGACCTCGTAGCACCCCCAGGTACAGGGAACACAGACCTGAACAAGACCTGGAGCCTCCTCCCGCCCTGCCAGAGGAAGACCGGACCCAGGGTGGAGACCGCCACCTGGGAGGTTTGGGAGCTGCATTCAGGGAACGCAGCCTCTTGCCAGCTGGAGCGCTGAAAGAATGTGGCGGGTCAGTTCTCTGCTGGCCTCTTCTGCCGTCCATACCACGAATGGAGTCTCTTAATCTCCAACATCTGGCAGCACTCGAGGCTTTCGGTGGCTACCTGAGGCTGTGGCAGCTCTGACCTGAGTGGTACAAAACTGCCAGGATGCATTTCTGCGGGTAGCAGGGAGGAGACAGGACCAGAGTCTCATCCCAGGAAACACAAGTGCACTCCAACAGAGCTATTCTAGCATAACCTCCCCACACGGACACAAAGGTAAGTGAACACCAGGTCCAGGTCAGGCCGAGAGATGGCTGAGAATCTGCCCTGCAGCACAGGGACTTTCGGTAACTTCTGTAGGACACGAGGACTTTGTCCAGAGGAGGAGGCACATTCGAGGTGAGGTACCTGGAGCTGAAATCAAATGGCTCTGTTGACTGTTGGCTCAGCTTTGCCATTCACTCCGCAGTCTCAGTTTTCTCATTTCTCTCTCTCTCTCTTTTTTTTTCTTTTTCGTTTTCTCATTTCTAAACTGGGGCTGCTTGTATCACCCCCTTTGAATGGTTGAGAATAAAACAAGAGAGCATACGTCAAGCTGCATGGTACTGTCCCTGTCTCATCATAGAGCCTCAGGTAATATTAGTCTTTTTTCCCCACTGTCATTTCACACAGGTCTAAGTGGAGTATACAGCTTACTCCATTCTTTTGACTTCTCCTCATTGCTTCTGACTAACAGCCACAGTAAAATTTGGAGAAAATGCGTGTTCTACCAAAAAAGAAAGCGCAACCCAAATTGAGCTTAACAAGCATTGGTGAAACACGGGCAATGCTCCTAATGGGTCCTGGGAATGAAAGGTGATTCTTGGTTACTTATTGCCTAAATCACTCCCAAAATACAGTTCTTAAAGCAACAGTGCAAGGGGTTGAAGGTTTAGCTCAGTGGTAGAGTCTTTGCCTAGCAATCACAAGGCCCTGAGTTCAATTCCCAGCATCGCCAACCAACCCCCAAAAAACAATGCATTATTGAGTCTCTTGTCTCCGCAGGTAACTGGGCCTGGCTGACTAGCTCTCATGCAGTGGCAGTCAGCTGGCAGTTGAATCACCTGAGGCTGTGTCCGTGCTGAGCCCTGCGCCCCTTTCCTGGGGCACCCGCACTCCTCTCCGTGGCACTTTTCTCCCGGATACTGGATGGCTCCAAGAAAAACACAGCAGAAAATGTCAGTGATCCCAGAGCTTAAGTCTATAAATGGCCTACTGTCTCTCCTCCATATCCGAACTGCCAAAGCAGCTACAGACCAGCCTGGATTCAAGGAAGCGGGAGGACGGAATGTATGTGCACACGTGAAGTAATGGGTGGTGGACAACTTCTGAGTCTCCTGCCTTCCTTACTTCTGAGTTTCTAAGTTCCTGCCTCTCAAGATGATCCCTAAGCAAGGACCTCAGCTCATAATGTTTTCCTCTTAGCTAAAATGGCTTTGTCACCATGGGACTCTTGGCCTATAGACATCACCTTCCTAGTGAGTGTGTTACTTTGCAGGGCATCGTTCTGGTTCCAGATGAAAAGCCAAGGCTTCCGGAGGTGGATGTGGTGGCACACGCTTGTCATCCCAGCATTCTGGGAGCCTAAGGCAGGAGAGTTGTGAGTTCTAGCCCAGCCTGGTCAACTTAGAGCCTTAGCAAGATCCTGTCTAAAAATTTAAAAAGAAAAAAAAAAAAAGATTTTAAGCAATCGTACCCACTGCTATTCTTGCTCCCATCTCCTGATGCTGATTTATTTCTTTTTTTGAGTGGCACCTATTCAGGTCATTGTTCCAACCAAAATAAGTCACATACTTTAATAGTTCCTTTCATTTTTCCAAAGCACTTACCTTCGCTTGTCACTTTATATTTGTGAGACTCTTGGATAGATTTCTATTTTCCTCTTTAGACCATAAACTCTACATAGTCAGGTACCATTTACTTTCACCTACCATGCAGATCTACCCCTAGTACATAATACTCAGTAATAGTCTGTAAATAAATGAATTGTTTTTTTCTTTCCAAAACCATTTAATGCTGAAGAAAAGTGAACTCCATTAGAATGGAAAGAAATTGTAAATTTTTATTTTCACAAACATTTGATTTTTTAAGTGTCAAACTAATAATCTTGATATTCAATGGAAGAAAAGTGAAATTATTTGTTCTGGGGCTTTGGGCAATACAAAACAAGTAGTTCTGTTTAAAAATTCCTTTATAGCAGCACACATGACTGTGTGCTGTACTGAGGAGTATTTCTAGTTTTCAACTCCCAGGCAAGGTAGGCTGTACTGAGGAGTATTTCTAGTTTTCAACGCCCACTCGCCATTCCAGACCCCTCACCAGGTTCCCGCATCTCAAATTCCTTTACGCTCGCCTCATACGTGGTTGTCGGTGCCCTCAGAGGGATGCTGCTGATGGTTTAAAATCTCTCTGGACTCCCTTCTCCCCTTCGATCACACCATTCAGGGGTGTCCTGCTTCCCCCCCCTACACCCACACATAACTCCGGAATCCTCTACTATTTTCCAACATCCTGTTTCCCAGCATAGTCAGCATAGCCTCGTTTAGCTTTTTCCTCAAACTGGCAAGACAAATAAGCAGCTAGACAGCAAGATTCTTTTTATTTATCTTTTTTGTGTGTGTGCAGGGATCAAACTCAGGGCCTTGTGCTTGTGAGGCAGGCACTCTAGCCCCTGAGCTAAGTCCCCAGCCTCCAAGAATCTTTTGATTCACACTTTTCATTATGGAAAACTTTAAAGGTAAAGAAAATGCTGTAATAAACTTCGATATACACATCATCCACCTTCAGCACCAGCTCAGGACCAGTCCTGTTTCACCCACACCCACCCTCACCTTCTCTCTCCCCGGGATGATTCTGAAGCCAGTCCTAGACATCACTGGCTTTTATCTGCAAGTATTTCAGGACCTATCTCCAAAAGATAAGTACAGTCGACCCTCCCTACCCATTTCCTTCATCCATGAATTCAACCAACTGCAGATTGAGAAAACTTTGAAAAAAATATGCGTCTGCCCTGAACATGTACATACTTTTTTCCTTGTAATTCCTTTTCCTTTTTTCCTTAATTGTTTCCTTAAACAATTAAGGACAACAATTACTTACTTAGAATTCCTATTATACTAGGCATTGTAAGTAAGTATAGCGGAGGATGTCCACAGATTATATGCAAATACTATACCATTTTATATAAAAGGCGAGGTTTATTTTCTCAATTGGGTCCCAGAACTATTCCTCCATGGATAAGAAGGAAGATCAAAAACTTTTTTAAAACACAACAACTACTAGCACTCTGGCAGGCTAAGGCAGGAGAATTCCCAATTTGAGCTTACCCTGGACCACCTAGTAACTTAGCAAGACTCTGTCTCAAAATAAAAAATAAATAAATAAAAAGGACTGGGGATTAGCTCAGGATCACACATTTAACAAAACCCCTCTGGGGGCTGGGGATTTAGCTCAGTGATTAGAGTGCTTGCCTTGCAAGCACAAGGCCCTGAGTTCGATCCCCAGCACCACAGAAAAAAAAAAAAAAAAAAAAAAACAAAAAAAATAAAAAGACCCCTCTGGGCACCCTTAGTTGTCTGTAAGCACTAATTTTCAGTCTAAAAGACACTAATACAGTAAACCTAGCTCTTCTTTATTACTGCTCTCCTCTATGTACTCCACGAAGGAACACCAACTTGCACTCTCTCTAAAGAACAGAAAGATACGTATTTCTGATGACATCTTTTATGGTCCCATGCAAAATTTGGCACTAATAGACAACTGGCTTTGCTGTTATCAATGTATTCCAGACAAAAAGCTCCAAAAACTCCTGAGTTGTACGAGTTGGTTTCTTTTACAGACTGCAGTGAGGAAGAAGATATAGCATGGGAATTTCAGAGCATCTTCATAGGATGTTATCAAAAAGAACCTGATCTAGGACTTAGACTCTAACTGCATAACTAGGGAGAAACTAAGAAGGCAGAGCTCACTGTACACTGAACACCATCGGAAACTGGCGGCAATTCTATGATTGCCTTATCTAGGAAGAGGACAGGTTAAAGAAATTAAAGCTGTCTTTGGTATAAAAAAAAGTTACAATCATTCATTCAGCAAGAATGAGAACATATGTTAATTTGTGATCTTGTTTCACCTCACTTTATCATGATTTGAGAGTAAACTTGCGACAAAGATAACTTTGTGAGATTGCTTCTGTCCAAAAAAAAAAAAAAAAAGGAGAGATTTATATTGGTTCACATGAAGTTTCAGTCCATGTTCAGTAGGCTTCAAGGCAAAATGGAATGGTGGAAGGGTCTGAAGAAGAAGAGCTGCTCACATCATGGCATCTGGGAAGTAGAGAGAGAAAAGAGGATCCAGGAGGTAAATATATCCCTCCAGGTCACACCTGCAGTGAGCCACCTCTTCCAACCAGACCCCACCTCCAAACAGCACATTCATCTATAGAACCCTCAGCATCAATCACCTTCAAAAAGCCCTCTGAGGGCATGAGAGTTTGGAGAGTCTTTTTTTTTTAATCTAAATCATAACAATCTGCCCTAGCCCCCAAAAGACTCATACACATCTCCTTTTGCAAAATGCATTTAATCCATCTCTATGAGTCACTAAACTCTTAACAGTTTTGGTATTGCCAAAAAGTCCAAGTCCAAAGTCTCCTCTGAGATTCAAGGCAACCCCTTAGCTGTGAGCCCCTGTAAAAATCAAAAGGAAAGTTAAACACTGCTGACATAAAAATGGCACAAGGTAAACATTCCCCTTCCAAAACAGAAGTAGGAGGATAGAAAGAAATGGGACCAAAGCAAGACTAAAACCCAGCAGGGCAAACATTAAATCCTGTAGTTCCATGTTCAGCAACCAAGGCAGATTGTGGTGAGATATGAAATCCAAGGGGCTTGGGTTGGGCAGCCCCACACCTATGACATTCCAGGTTGCGGCCCTCATGGTCTCTTTTTAGGGTCGCTTCTCTCACTGCCCGCAGCTTTCTTCAGCAGATATCTCAAGTTTCTGGCATCTCCAACTTCCTGGGGTCTTCACTGCAATTTCAGCTTCACTATCACAACTTCATGCATCCCAGCCCTTGTGTAGAAGCCTTCTTGATCCCACAACCTTTGCATTCTGCATGCCTATAAAACCAGCACCATGTGGATGATGTCAAGGTCTGCAACCAGCTCAAGCTGTAGCCTGGCCCCCTTCCATCACGGTTTCAGAGACCTTTAAGTGCCAAGATGCCTGAGCACTGTGAAGGGAATCCCAGGGAACTGATGCTCTAGGAATTATTTCTCCAGCAGGATGCCTGAAGTTCTCTTCTCAAAGCAAAGTCTTGCTTATGCACCCTCGAGCCTGCAAAGGGCAAGGCCTTGCTCATTCCTGAGATGTCCTCAGGCTATCTTTCTTATTATCTTGATGCAAAGTACTTGGCTTCTTTTAATTTTTTATTATTATTATTTTTTGAAACTTGGCTTCTTTTTAACACCAATTTTTTTAACAATCAACCTCTCCTTTCTTCCAACTTTTCAGGTGCTTCCTTTCTGGAGAAATAGAAAACTTTTCAAATGGGCTTTGAACTTCTGATTTTCAGTACAATACTGATAAGAAGCTACCAGCAGTACCCATGCCAAAGCCTGAACACTGGGCTGTGTTGATGTTTCCTCCACCAGATTAATAAGTCTGCTCTCTTTCATTTCAGTCTCCCACAAAGTCTCAGGACATAAGCAAAATGTAGACAAATTTTCTGCCAGAAAATAACACACGTAATCTCAAGTCCACCTACAAATGGAGTCTCTGTTCCCACCAGAAACCTTATGAGCTTTGTCTTTACCATCTGCATTTCTATCAGCATTCTGGTCTTCTAAATTCCAGATAGAATCTCCTCCCATCAAACTTGGTTTACAGTATTCTAGGACTTCTCTAGCTGGCATCTCTAAAAGTTTCCAAATCCCTCTTACAAGCCAGTGCCAAAGGCTTCTAAACCACATGGCAGGTAAGTGACAGCAACAAACTCTCAGTACCATAATCTGTCTTAGTAACTTTGCTCATCACTGAGATACAATACCTGACATGCACAACTCTTAATGGAGGAGAGTTTTATTTTGGCTCAAAGTTTCAGAAGTTTTGGTCTATGTTTGGAAGGCTCCAAGGCAGAAACAGCATGGTGGTAGAGTCTGACAGAGGACAGCTGCTTACATCGTGGCTACCAGGAAATAGAGAAAAAAATGGAGTATCCAGGGGGGAAATATAGCCTTCCAGGTCAGGCCCCCAGTAACCCACCTTTTCTGATCACACCCCACCTTCTAACAGGAGATTCAGCTATAGCGCCCTCATGATCTAATCACCTTCAAAAAGCCCTACCTCTGGGGGCACAAGAAATTTGAAGGTCATTCTTGATCTAAACCATAGCACATATATTCTTGAGAAGAAAAATGGATTCATGTTTAAATGAAAGAAAACAATGAATGAAACCAGTCAACCATTCCAAAACAAGCTCATCTGGAGTAGACATCCAACATTTTATTACATAGGGCAGTAACCAGGCCTCACCACAATCAATTCAGTCAGCTAACTTGAGTGGTTTTCTCAACTCCCTTCACCTCCTGGGGCCTTCAGCAAGAAATACATTGCACTCAATGAAAATACACCACAAAATACATACTGCACACATATCTTAACAATCTCAAAGTTCAACAATACAACATTTATTCTTACTGATTGTAACATACCACCAGTGTTTTGTATCTTATTTTATTCCAGTTAAAAAGTTAGGTACTGAATCTAGTTTATTTTATTGCCTCCTAAAGGGTCTTGACTTATAGTCCAAAAACCTAAATTGGTACTATGAAGTTACTTTGCACAAAATAAAACATTCATGGATAACTCATTGAATCAACAGTGAAGCCATAGCTACTTTGAAAAACCATGGTGGGTATTTTGTGACAGTCATTTAAGAATCTTCTTTGGCTAAAATGACAGCAATCATGTTGAATGGCATTGAATACACAAATTATGGGTGGAGGGCAGTGTAGGTGCAGCCTTTTAATATTCCTTGGGCTGTTCTCACACAGGGAAGACCTGTGTTGGTGTGTGTCTCCATTATGCTCCAGAACTCTCATAACTGGTTTTAAACCAAATGCAGCCCTTATCATTGAAGATAACCCTGGAGGCATAAAGGTCATAAAAGCCAAGAAATATGTATGTATACCCAGAAGAAACTGCAAAAACAGACATTTCCGAGGAGGACACTATTAAATATCTTTTTGTAACCTCGTACAAAGAAAATATCAAACCAACTTGGAGAACAAGCCAAGAGGGATAAAGTACAGACGTATACAAAGAAAATGACCAGACATAGAGGCAAAACACAACCCCAGACCCCCAGCCCACCCAGAATAAATACAGAGGAGAATGACATCGAGGAATTCAGAAGCCACCCAATCAAACTCTCAGAGATGATGGCAACAGAAGTTGAAAAACAGATAGGCATGGCAATAGAGAACATCAAGCTAGAGGTAATAGACAAGGTCAGGAAAAAGATGACCAACATAATGAAAGATTTGCTTAGTGAGTTCAAGGTAGACACAGATAAAAAAACAGAGGAACTAAGAAAAACAATCGAAAATTTGAATATACAACTTAGCAAAGAAATGGAGCCCATGAAACAGATCCATAAAGATATCCAAGAAATAAAAAACTCGCTGGAAAGTATACGGAGCTGAATGAATGAGAGCGAAGATAGAATCTCAGAACTAGAAGACAGATCAGCAATTAATGAGAATGAAAAGAAAGACCTCTTAAAAATAGCTAGAGAATATGAAATATCACTACAACATCTGCAAGATGATGCAAAGAGGAACAATATAAGAGTGATAGGAGTGAATGAAAAAGAAGGAGATAATACGAAGGATCTAAAAAGAATATTTACAGAAGTAATGATGGAAAACTTCCCAAGTATAAGAAAAGAACTTGATATACAGATAAGTGAGGCATATAGAACCCCAATTACTCATAACCAAAATAAATCCACACCAAGACATATAATAATCAAGACTGCAGAAATTCAGCAAAAAAAC